>JAOYNU010130743.1:0-26179 GCA_026745395.1 Tympanopsis confertula | reverse complement strand
GGCAATGTAATTCATTCGCGAAACGATGATCTCCAGAATGGGGCCTCGGTCTCCGCCGAGCAAGTGGATCTCATCAATAATGACAAGGCTAACTTTTCGGACATAGTCTCGAGTTTGCCAGCTACGCGAGATACCGTCCCACTTTTCAGGGGTGGTAATGATGATATCTGCGTCGCGAATCGTTCTTGTATCGGGGGTATTGTCACCAGTCAACTCAACCAATTTGAGTCCCATCGGACCAGTAAGGCGCTTTCGCCAATCCTGAACACGCTCGCGAACGAGAGCCTTCATAGGAGCAATGTAGACAACCTTAGAACCAGGCTTTTCGCGGAAAGCCCACCACATAGCAAGTTCACAGGCAATGGTCTTTCCACTACCAGTGGGAGAACCAAGAAGAACATTTGCGGCAGTGTGATACAGCAGATGGAAGATCTGAGTTTGCATTGGGTTGAAGAATTGAAATCGCTGGCCGTACAAATCTTCAAGAATCGAATTCTTGAGAGCGGACACGGGAAGGGGCTGAAGATCCAGGAGGTCCGTATAAACACTCTCAGTATCAGGGCGAATGAGATGCTGGAAAGAGACCGGACTGACAGTCTCCGCTCCTAGCCAGCGATCGGAAATAAGTCTGACGTAGATTTGGCTAGGCAAAGGATCAGAGAGTGGGATAGTGAAGTTCAGCTCGTGCTCATCGTAAAGCTTCTTTCGACTCAAGATAAAATACTCATGATGGTATATCTCAGAAGTCTCGGAATTCTCGACCCAAACCCAGAATGATTCAGATGTTCCGTGATGCCGATCATTCCAGGTGAATTCTGGATAGATAGAAAGACGGATACGAAGGACGTCACGGTTGAGCGGAGCAATTTCGGTCTCGACACTCAACGTGGGGAAGTTGTCCAACAGTTTTGTGAGAACCTTGCCCATCTTTTGGTTGTGAACAAGCTGGCCAATCTCGGCCGGATCCATCTCTCGCATCGACTCGATGGCCGAACTCGGAAGCTTTTCATCCAAATTGCGCATCACCGGCTGGGGTAAGTCGAATTGGTGGAATGGATGATCGAATGGCCAGATTTGCTTTTCGATAGACTTGCAAAGCGATAGCAGCACCTGACATTGGTAGCCCCATCTCCGATTCAAAGCAATCATAAAGAGAGCCCTGCAGATACGTGCTGCATTTTGAGCAACATACCCACTGTCAGAGACCAACGCAAAGTCTTCAAGCCTTGCGCGGGAGATATAGGACTGTAGCAAAATGTTGGTCTTCGCGTGAGGCGAGTCGTTTCCACCTTCAACCTCAGTCTGGATGATGTCGTCGCGTAAACGCTGAAGCTCCTTTGACTCGGTTTCGCGAGCCTGAATATTGTCGAATTCTCCACTCATACTGATCATTTTCAGCACGTCCGCCTCGCCAGCTCGAGGACGCATCATCTCATTGAAAATCTCGACACTCGTTTGCAAGACATAGTACTGACTAGCGATGCGGCCAACATCTTTTGCTCTGAGGTCTTCGGTCTTCTCATTGAAGATAATCATTTGACTCTTTTGTAGAGTTCTTGCGGCCTGGATGATAAGTTCGCGTCGACGTTGAACCAGCATTGGATCGTCTCGAAGCTCGGCAAACTCGATGCCGTAGTTCCGAGGGTCACGTTTCATGCGAACAAAAAGGTATGAGTAGCCCAGCCACTGAACCGCCTCTGGTACTGACGTGACAGTTCCGAGCGAGATTTCAGCATTGAGATTGTCAACTAGTCTGCTGGAAAATCGAGACTCGATAGGCTGTTGTGCAGTCACGGCCGATAGGTAGTGATGCAATTTATCATGGGTGGTACAGATAAAACCGATACCAGTGTCTTGGAATTGGGGTCGACCAGCACGACCAAAGATCTGCATGACATCGAGAATGCTGAGATCCACAAATTTACCCTCTTGGGGATTGTATAGCTGGGTTCCTTTGATGACTACAGCAGCAGCAGGCAAGTTGACACCCCACGCGAGTGTGGCAGTACAACAAAGGACCTTGATAAGGCCCTCCGAGAACATTCTCTCCATGAGGTTGCGGTCGCTACGACTCATTCCGGCGTGATGTGTTCCGAATCCGCTGGTAAAGAGGTCACGAAGTTCGCGCGCACGAGCATGTTTCATATCGCGCAGCGCATTCGAGTAACCTTCGTGCTCGTGGCAGCTAAACAGATCGTCACAACCATCCTCTGCGGCCATCTGCTTCAACATTCGGGCGGTCATCACAGTATCCTTCCGCGAATGAACAAACACCATCACTTGGTGGCCTCTTTCCATCATATCTCGAACCTTTTCGAAGGCAGTTATGTCAATGTTCTCTCGCGATTGCTTGGAGCCGGGCTTGCCTTTCACACCCATGAAATGTTGCTCAAGGGGCACCGGTCGAAATGACGAATCGAAGAAGAATAAGCCAGCCATTTTGTTGACTTTCAAGAAATCTGCCACGTCAACATAATTGGGAAGAGTAGCAGAAAGACCGACGATTCGAATCAAAGACTGGGTGCTCTCAACCTGACGTTGGGTTCGGGCAACGAGAGACTCAATGACAGCACCACGCTCATCATGAAGCATGTGAACTTCATCGATAATGAGTAGGCGCACCTTTTGAACTAGTTCTGTGTCACCGGTGCTTTTCCGAGTCACGACATCCCATTTTTCAGGGGTTGTCACGATGATCTGAGTATCAACGATTTCGCGCTTGGTCAGTTGCATATCACCAGTCAACTCTCTGACCTTGATTCCCAACCATGCTAGACGCTTGCCTAGCTTTTCCGTTACTTCGGCCGCCAAAGCCTTCATCGGAGCCACATAGACTATCTTGAAGTCATCAACCTGGACGACAAATTCTTCTGCATCGGGTGCCTCCAAAGGATTCGGGCTTGTGTTTTTGCCAACCGCGTTGAGGATAGTAAGCATGGCTGCGTCGGTTTTACCTGCACCCGTGGGAGCACAAATAAGCATGTTCTCACTGGTCTTGTAGGCGACATCATACAGCAAGCTTTGCATGCGATTCAGGGTTTTGTATCCCTTAAATGTTCCGCGACAGAGACCATCCATAGAGGAAATTTGCACCAATTTTTGGTCTCGAGCAAGCGATCCGACCTTGGTAGCAGGAATCGCATATTCGGTGTATCTCTGTTCTTCGATTGTTTCGCTGCCAATTGGCAGTCCGTACTTCTTCCCACTGGCACTGAGAGTATTTCCAAAACTATGTGTTTTGAATACATGGGGGTAGACAGGTTCCGTGAGGGTCTGAGCGGCAAGCAAAGGCGCATTTTTATGCTGGAAATCGCGTTCCAACAAAGTTTGCTCTCTCTCGGCTCGTGTCTGAAGCTTTCCCGTAGCCAATCCATCTGTTTGCGCTTCGGGCCGGTGTGGCTTGTCCGCGAGAATATCCCCTCGGTGTGCGATCAGCTCTATGACCAAATCCAGGTCATCGAACCCCACAATTTCTGCTAGCGACATTTGAAGCTCAGTATCGTTGCTATCAGCAGCCAAGGTAGCGGTGATTTGCTGGGCGAGTTCTGCGGCGTCCATCGTAGAGTTCCGAGCAGATAGCTCAAAGCATTTTGCTGCAAGCCACTGCTGATCATACGGCGAAGTCTGTCTGACTGGCCCGCTGTCGATATCTTCGAGTTCATCCGTTGTCTCATCGTCCGAGGAAATGATGTCCCAGACATCGTCAACCGTTCCAGGGGAGGAATAATCGTCATCGATATCCAAGTCAACGTCGCTGCCGTAGCTGATTGTATCGTGGGGTAAATCTTTGGGGAGGTTTAATTCGGCGATCGCCTGACGCATAGCCGCCAGCTGAGACAGCCACTGTGTCTCGGTAGATGCGACCGAGTCCATGATGCAGAAATTATGTCCGAGCGAGCACAGGAGAAACAGCCTGGAGCGAGAGAATGGCTGCAGAAGTCAAAAGTGTAAATACTCGGCTTGATGGTGCGTCATAGGCGGTGTGCCATTTTGCCCCCATACTGCGGAGGTGTTATCAGGAGTCGCCGATTCTCCCAGCTCAACACTCTTCACTTCTGCCTCGCGAGTTCAGTTTAGTCGAAGCTGACTCGTTGAAATTCTGTCGCCTGCTACTTTGCTCACATAACTGCTTTCAACTTGCTCGACATACTTTCAAATCCTCTCCGCTTTATCCTTTGTGCGATTCAACGACTTCCCCGCCACCATGAAGATCCTCTATATGGGCGTACGTCTCACCTGCGAATCCGTTTTCGACTACATCTCATATGTTCATCCGCTTATATCGAGAGTATAGGTTCTACGGAACGATTCTCAGCCCGCTATCCAACTTTGTGCTGAGAAGGACCTCACTGCGTCAGTGCTCCACTCGAGCTAGTGTACTGGATGACAGCTGCTAACTCTCACATAGCTTTTCTCGCTTCACTCGCCAGAAGTATGCGCCCATTTTCTCTTAAGAATCCTACCGCAGACAATATTAACATTCTCTTGATTCCAGCTATGAGGAGTTCCTCGCCCTATTCTGCCGCACTGTCGCCGAACGCACCAAGCCTGGTCAGCGCCAGGACGTCGAGGAGAAGTCATACACATTCCACGCATACGGCAGGACCGAGGGCGTGGCCGGTGTCATCGTGACCGATGGCGACTACCCTGCCCTTGTGGCTCACCAGCTCCTTTCTAAGATCGTCGACGAGTTCCTCGCCAAGCACCCTCGCACAGCTTTCTCCGATCCCTCTCTGCGCGAGAACGCATGCCCCTTGCCGCAGCTCAAGGAGTACATCGTCAAATACCAGGACCCCAAGCAGGCCGACAGCATCATGAAGATCCAACAGGAATTGGACGAGACCAAGATCGTGCTCCACAAGACCGTAAGCTTTTTGTCGCACTCGAGAATGGCCGAAGGGATTTTTGAAATATATGCTAACAATGGTCTAGATCGAGAGTGTATTGGAACGTGGCGAGAAGATCGACTCTCTTGTGCAGAAAAGTGACGGTTTGTCTGCCCAGAGCAAGATGTTCTACACCCAGGTAAGCCACATCAGCATCGCTACAGAGGCAATCTCCCCTAACGCTCTCTATAGGCCAAGAAGCAGAACTCTTGCTGTGTTTTGATGTAGGCTGCCATCTAATAATAGGCAGTTAGCCTGGTCATTGCTTGTTCATGTCTGTTTGGTATAGCTTTACTCATGTAATCAAACTTGAAGCCACACAAGATCAGTAGTGTGCTGCACTTTGGATTATGTTTTCCACGGAGCTAGTCCGTATTGTTCGTTCTTGATATAAATGTCTCTCGTTCTGGCGGATAGCTCGGAATTGCATTTTTTTTAGCACTCGCAGATATCCACATATACGTCCCCAGTATTTTAAAGCTCTAGAAGACGATCGCATGGCCAATATGCTTTACTCCCAACCTCCATGGATTATCTTATCACAAATGAGATCTTGATGATCCACCATAGTATCAGAGCTCTCGAGTATATCGACCTCGATGTAGCTGGTGGAAAAGGGGGGTGTTGGCACCTAGGAAATAATTGGAAATAATCTGTCCCCCGAGCTTGTCAATCCGGCAGATTTTCTTGACGTACTTGCGACTTTCATGGTTTCTTGTGGTTGGTCCGCGCGTGCACAGCAGCCCCCAGAGCGAAGTATATAATCGATCGGAATTAAGCCGCGATTTCAAGCCCCGATCTCTCGTGCGATCAAACCTTTGAAATGCACTCACCCGCATGCCGCCCTGCAGGAAGTATACTATATTTTAAAATAGAACATAATAAAAACCCATTTGATAGAATAGAATCCCCCATCTAAGCTTTCAAAAAGTCGAAATATTTCTGCCGTCACTGTGCACAGCAATGGAAATTCAGTGCCCGATCCGTGGACTCGATTTGCCTGACTAATCACTGATCCCAGTCACCTGGGCAGCCTTCAAAGGCTGAATCTATTTCTTGGACCTTCCTGCCTTTGTCTATTCCCCAAGTGGACAATAAACGAGCCCTGCCACATTTCAGGGCCTTCCACTGTGATACTGCCCTGTTTAGCCTGATGGCGCCGGGCAGTCCCACCCGCCGGTCTACACGATCGTCTCTAGCCTGCGCTCCATGTCGCTACAAGCATCTTCGATGCGACGGCAACAAGCCAGTCTGCGATCGCTGTAAGATCGACTCAAAAGAATGTGTTTACCACCCATCCCGGCGTCGTGGGAATCCGGGCCCAAAACGGCCCCAAGTGGCGTCCACTCCATCGGATACTGCTGTCTCGGCGGTCTCAATTGGAGTGGAAAGTCAACCACCCCGCCAAGTGGTGACGCATAGCATCCCCTGGAGTCCTCAAGAGGACGCTGCTGTGCCGGACAACCATGTTCCGTTTCTCATTGGGCTATACTATGACCACTTCCACCCAGCGCATCCTTGCGTTATGCCTCAATTCGTCCTCAAGGATCACCTCTGCAAACCTGATCTACAGGCACTAATTACGGTGATGAAATACATCGGGTCACTCTTCGAAAAATCGGTTGCCACGAGACCTTTATTCCTAGATGCTCAAAAGGCTATCAACAAGCTTCGCACAGAGAAACAAGCCATCACTGGATTTGACATCCAGGCGTTCCTGATTTTTGCCATCGCGACGTTTTGGGCGCACGAACGTCAGATGGGCGTTGGCTTGCTAGATGAGACTGCGCACCTGGCAGTCGGACTAGGAATGCAGCACAACGACTTTGCCAAAAAGAATGGAGGATTGGATCCTATCTTTGAAGAAATGTGGAGGCGAACCTGGTGGCAGGTGTTTGTCACCGATGCCCATATCGCAGGCACCACGCATTCATATCCATTCCGAACACAGGGTGTCGTAATGACAGCCGATCTTCCTTGCGAAGAAGATGACTATAATTCTGGGGTGAGTAGTTTCATTGAACACCAATCAGAGGTTCAGTAACTGACGCAATATTAGAAAATTCCTCCGCCGAAGACGCTTGACCAATACGAAATTCGGGAATTTCTTCCCGAAGAAAAAGCAAGCTTCTCGTCTTTTGCCGAGATGATTGGACTCACTCGCGGACTCGGTAAAGCTCTCGCTTCTGGGAACACGACTGACCCCTCGCACTACAAAGAATTATGCGCTAGGTGCGAGACAAGTGTCAGGGCGTGGGAGTCTCTTCTTCCTGCATCAAAACGGGCTTTGATTCGTCCAGATGGCTATATCGACCAATTGATGTTTGAATCTTACTTTACGATGTATATGTAAGAGCAGGACCTCCATTATCCAAGACGAGACTAACAAGCATCCCAGATATATGGTGGAATTATATCGCCCTCTTACTTCTCTAAGATACAGTGCGATAGAGGCAGTATCGAGCTGCCAACCACCACCGCCGACTGAAAAGTTAAACTGCAGCAACGCCATAGAGCGCCACCTATACACCACTAAATGCATTGCAGGCATTGACAAAATCAACCAGCTCTTGACCATGCCCGTGCAAATCAAATCGCATACCCCTTTCGTTATTTGCATGATCGCAATCGTCACCATTATCCACCTTTCAGCCTTCCGCTTTGTCTTTGAAGGCGACAAGCTGGAGAGCAGCCGGGAAAAGATTCGTCTGTCAATGGGAACCTTGAAACGGTTGAGTGAGTACTGGAATGTTGGCAAGGTGTCGTACCGGGAAGTCGGGACGATCGCTTGTAAAATTCTATCACTTCGGAAAGATGAGACGCCGTCGCCCCAAGCTCCGCCACCGCTGGAGCTGCCATTCGAGGATTTCCAGCCGCAATTCGATGCTAGTACACTGGGGACAATTCCTGGCCCTGACTTTGACTTCTGTACATTTTTCGATACTCAGCCGCCTGACACCTTTGTGGATGTGCCAGGGCTATTTACTTGATAATTACTCAAAGAATGTACACTTGCTCTAATAGATTTGGTTTGATTTTCTTAAGTTATTGCTCTATGTGGCTTGAAATCTAGCCATAGCAATAGCTCATAGTTCAAAGATACTCCGGGTCAATCTGAATAATCGCACCCATACCCTCTCGCTCCAGCTTCTCAGTATCCAGGACCATATTAGCCATCAAAGTGGCAGGCTCGGTCGTGCTTGCGTTGTTACTAATGCGATGATGGCATCCAGGGGCCTCATAGAAGGACCCTCCAGTGCCGATGATCTTCATCGGGTCGTTGTTCATCTTATTCTGCACAGTCCCGGCAAGGACATAACCGGCGACAGAAGCCCCACCATGACGATGAGGAGGGGTCGATGCGTTGGGAGCGAACTCAATGCGAATACCGACGATGGTCTTTCCAGGACAATTGACGAGCTTGTATTGATACTCGATATTGATCTCCGGCATCGGACGGCTGGAAAATGGGAACAGTGTGAGCCTTGCGCCACTAAACCTAGTCTGGGGTACTGTACCTGGAATCGTATGCTGGTTCTTCCATTTTGAAAATGTAGATAAACTTGTGTTTTGGTCTCGGTGGGATTTGTAATGTAGGTATTAATGGCGTTTCTAATCGGAACGATAGAAGTCCTTTTATACTTAGTTCCCCTCTCGCGGTTGAGTTGCCCAAAAGCTCAGTTGGGTTGTTGAGATCCAACGCACCACTCGCATGCCCGTACCTCCGAATAGCCTATAATTTCAATCTCGTGGGTCTCGCGGCGGTGGATATTTCGGGGCGTTCGAAACTTGTTTTCCCGATTGCCTGCTTGGCTCCCGTCGTGGTGGGTCGATCGGAGCAAGGGGTCTATAGCCTATCGATCTATAGGCTATCAATCCTGCATCCTGCAGCCGGCGTGGCAAGACCGGCAAACAAAGCTATTCAACAAAGCAACTATGCTGTCGCGCTCGGGCGATTCGTCGGTCCGAAGATAAAAACGAATTAGCCTAGATTTTCAATGGCGTCATGAATTCTCGGAACTGTCGGGACGTTCCATAGGACGTAACGCATGGGCTGCCCCATGACCGAATATATTTAATGTCGATGCACATGAGATCGAACTTCATGTGAGATATCGTGTAGCACTTCTGATCACAACATTATTTCCCAACTCATCTTATTCGAGAGCATCATGGCGCAGCTTCAATCAGGGCTCCTCGTGGCTCCTCGAGGCAAGGCGGAGGTGGTCAATGACCTAGCTATTCCTTCTCCAGATGAAGACCAAGTCTTGATCAAAGTCTACGCAGTGGGGCTCAATCCTTCGGACTGGATGGCTCTAGATGGGCTAGGGCGACCTGGAGCAGGACTAGGGTACGACTTTGCGGGCGAAGTTGTAGAGATCGGGAAGAATGTCCCCCTCGACATTGGGAACCGCGTTGCTGGGTTAATCCATGGATGTGAGAGTTCTACGAATGAATAATTGAGTCTGTGCTGACGAAAAAGAAAGGTCACGCCGCAAATTATAGCCTTGGGGCATTTCGTCAATATTTGCTAGCAGATGCCACGCTAGTCATACGAATCCCTGACGATTTACCATTTTCGAAGGCATCAACACTGGGGATGGGCTTGAGCACAGCAGCACAAGCTCTGTACCAAGTGTTGAAATTACCGTTACCGAGTGAAAACCCAACCATCATAGACAAGGCCATCCTGATATATGGTGGGAGCACTGCAACAGGATGTATCGCTATCCAATTAGCCAAATTGTAATTTTGCTCCTCAAAAATTGCTTCAAACATTGAAACTAACCCATGAATAGATCCGGACTCAAAGTGATCACAACCTGTTCTGCCAACAACATTCCCCGAGTTTCTTCACTCGGCGCTGATGCAGTGGTTGATTACAAAAGCCCCGACGCAATCAAAGAGATACAGAAAGTCGCGGGCGAGAAAGGTTTATACTTGGTGCTCGACTGCGTAGCGAACGAAAAGACAGCTTCATTTTGCTACCAATGCTTTACTATGCCCCAAGAAAGACCGGCAAATCTCACCGAGCTTGTTTATGGATCGTTAATGCCGGTTCAGAATACGCCTTCACGCCCAGATTTTATACCTACAGAAATACCCATTCGAAGTGACTGGAATATGGTGTACACTTGCTTTGGCAGAAGGTTCACAATGGTGAACGATGACTGGAATATCCGCCACACGTGGGAAGCTTCTCCCGAGGATAGACAGTTCATGGAAAACTTTTATCGAGTCGTTGAAACTATAGTAGCCCAAGGAAAACTTCAACCTATGCCAATCGAAATTTGCAAGGGGGGACTTGAAGGCATCATCGATGGAATCTCTCTTGTGCGGGAAGGTAAGATAGCCGGCAAGAAACTTGTATATGAGATTAGCAACTAGTCAGATCAGGTGTATGGCAAAATTACCTGGCCCTCCTACTGTATAATACTCTTCTAAAAGAAATCGCAATTCTGATATCCGAAACATGGCATTTTCATTCAGACTACATACATATTCTCTGCGCTAAGTATTTTGCGGCGAGAGTAAGGATAGAAGGTAGAGGTGACCGAAGCATTAATGTAGACAAAAAGCGCCGGGTGCGCTTTAGTGGTGGAAGACTTCCTTCATAGATCCGAAGACCTTGACAGCCAAGCCCTTGGACCACACTGGAGACTGGCCATTGTTGACAGTGTAGGCGATAGCCTTCGCAGTCTGGCCCTTGTCGCGCTTCTCGAAGAAGTGAACGTGGCGGTAATCGATGAAAATTTCATAACCATCGCCCTGGTCGTGAACAAGAATAGATGGCTTGTCGGTTCGGACACGCTTGTCGAGAGTAACTCTCTCCTCCTTGCCCCAGGAGCCACCAATGCGAGTGTTGAACACAATTGCGTTCTCAGCACGGCGAATAGACAACAAGAAGAGGAGATCACCCTTGCCATCGGCGCCAGATGTGAAGTAGAACTGTGTGTTGTCGATTCCATCTCCCTTCCAGGGGGTAAGGTTGACAGAGGAGGAGTCGACGATAACCACGGAGTCGGGGGTGAGTGGCTTCTTGAACTTTAAGGTCTTGCCGACAGAAAGGTTGGCCTTGTGCGAGTCGGTCTTGGGTGGAGGGGGAGGAGCAGTGACGGGCTGCTTGAGCTCAGGATCAAGAGCACCATCAGCTCCACCAGAGATAGTAGGCTCCTTCTGGAAGTTCTCGATCAAAGGAGGCTTAGCTGGGTCGTGGAAGTGAGTAGCATCGTTGGAGGCACCGATGACCTCCAGCTCCAAGGGGTCCAAAGCGTAACGAGGAAGCTCCTTTCCGTGTTGGAACACACGCCAGTAGACGTTCTTCTGGAGGTACTTCAAAACATCCGGCTTGCTCAAACTGGGCAATGTCTTCGCACCAGACTTGACGATGTTGATCAAAACTGGGGTAATTGACAAGTTGGAAGTGACCTTGAGGTTGGCGGCTTGGTTGGTCTTGCAGTTACCACAAGCGACCTTTCCGGTGGCATCATTAGCGGGCTGACTGAAGTTGTAGACTTCAGCAATGAGGTCTTGGCTTGCGTTCTTCTTGCTTCCCTCGCGAGAGATGTAGACGCGGACCCAGAATGGCTCTCCACCGAGTCCGTACTTGGCAAATCGAATACTGAAGGAGTATTCCAAAGCCTTCATAGCATCGGCACCATACTGGACACCCTTGAGGTTCGCGGCCTTCTCCAACTCCTTACGAGAGACACCATACAGGTTGGTGATTCGCTCCCGAACATCGGAAACGTAGGTCTCATTGTTGAAGGCACCGTCCTTCTGGTACTTCTCTTGCCAAGGCTGGAGATCAACATAGTTGTATCCCATGCTGTATGTGTTTCGAACATCTGCTGGCTTGATGAGGGTTCCCTTGGTGTCTGAGTGGAAAGGTCGCAGTCCAATCTCGGGACCAAACTTGTCACCGGTCTCTAATCCGATGGAATGTTGGAAGAACTCATTTACAACACCCTCGGTGAACCACTTGTCAGGGTTGAATGTCTGCCAAATGGCCCAAATACGATCGATGTTACTAGATGACAGTTAGTGTATGTCCACAATTATGAGACTTGTCTCAATAAGCATCCTCTGAATGATCATAAATGTATTCGTCTCGAAGCAGATGGAATACTAACCAGTGGTGAAGCCAGAATAGGGGATCGAAAGTAGCCATTGGGATTTGAGACATGTGACCATTGAAGTCACCTCCAACCCATCCGTGAACGTTGTTGTGGACTAAAAGATCGTCAATTCATGTTGTGAAACACCGGATCCACGGATAATACATACGGTACTCGATGTTGACATCGTTCTCGACGCCCTCCTCTCCTGAAACCTGAGCGGTGGTGGCAAAAGTAGAGTAGTCCATAGGCACGGTCAACAATCGATAGACGAGCTCAGCAGGTTTAGAGCCAGCGATGTCATCGGTTGTCCATTCGGGAGCTTCGAGACACTCCTTGACCTTGTAGTTGTTGACAGTACCGTGCTTCCAGCTCTCGCTTCCAGACTGAGTGTCAGCCTCTTCAGGCCAACGGCTAGTACCAACACATTCGGAGTACTATAAAATGATTATTAGTCCAGATAATACAGCAAAGGAATCGGAATATTGACTCACAAACAACATGTTTCCCTTGCCCTCGGGAACCCAAGGGTCTTTGAAGTCCGCAACGCTCAATGTGCTCCATGGCTCACCGAGCGGGCTGCGGTACTGGTAGAGTGGGTTGGGGATTGGCTGCTCACCCTTTCCATTTTTAGTGGGAATAAGAGCAATGGGGGCTTTGCTCAGGTGTGGAACGGTGGTCTGAGTAGCCCAGTCCCAGAAGGGGAGACGCCAGGTGTCGGCAGCTTCTTCCCATTCTCCACGAATATCTTCGTCAAACTCCGCTGCAATTTCCTTTGCCAATTCCGAAAGACGTTGCTAGAAACCTGTTAATATATTTGCGCCCTTTGAAAGTTTGAGTTGAGCAGGTGATAGCATACCTCATAAAGCGACAAATAGGCACGATGCCAGATGGGGAAGAGAATGTTGTTGTGTGTACAGTAGCCCTTGTTATTAGCTTCCGCTGCGGTGATGGGTTCGTCCCATGGGACATTAGGTTGTCCGTGAATACCAGCAACCTGGAAGTAGGAATCACGATCGTGAGGATCGATTCTTTGGAAGCGATCAAGAGCTGCGACAAAGAGCTTCACCTGCTTCTCGTTTGCAGGGTCAGTGCTCCAGGTATCAATGTTTTGACGGAGGGGCACAGGTGTCGTAGCAGTAACATCGGCCTTGGCCACGCCCTTGACCGGGGGACCCTGAATTGGATAGTAGACATGGGGCTTCCCGGCGTCAGCCGCCGCCTCGGGCTTTTGACCCTCCTGTGATGACATGCTGGAACGAGAGGATAGTCTTGCGAGAGTCTCAGAAATGGAAGTAGATCTTCGACCCTTCTGAGAGTGATGTTTGTGGGTTGGATGTCTGAACAAGAACATATGGGATTTATCCAAGGGAGAGCCGCCTCGTGGTTTTTATATGTGCAATCTAGGCGTCGACAAGATGAAATAGCTTCCTGCAGATTGATGTGCCACAGACATACCAGCCCCAACATGGCAATCCCATTTCCTCGGCGGATCTGCTGCACCGTGATGAGGGGGTCCTTGCATTGTGACGAACAGAGCTGCAACTCTACATTATTTCCTGGCTAGCTGAACAAAGGCAATAATCATGATTACCGCCGACAATTGGAATCCAGGCAGTAGCACATGTGGAGACCATATGCTGTCTATCGGTGGGTCAACCTTGCATGCAAGCGTTAAAGGATAATACTTCCCCGATCCAACCTTCACGATCTGCACGCTTTGCCTCCTGAAATTGGGGTTGGGGAATCAGGACATGCCTGTTTCAGAAGTTCATACCTAAGATATACGCAGGGGTCTCTCCTCATGTCACTTTATTGCCATTCCGTGCAACTGGTTTGTCAATAGATGCATTACCCGGTGGCGAAGACTACAGCTCAGCTCAGCTCAGCTACTGCATATCGAAGCTATTCTAGGTTCCCGATAAGTGGGCCGACGGGACAGCGCGGGACCAACCTACATATTAGTACGTCGTGTGTAGTATTATATTTCCCGTGTCTCTAGCTGTATGGAGTATTGGGTTTAGCATTCGTGAAATCGCACGGGGAATTGACGAGATCAGCAGGATTGGCGGCGCTAATCGAGGTCTGGAAGATCTAAACCCGTGGGCCGCTGCGGGTACAAGGGGCAACAAGTGACGTGCTCTCGCTTGCGGGGAAACACTCGAGAAAAAGAAAACACGACAGGATCGGCAGGCTCGAAAGGTGGACCTGTAAAGCTGCAGCTCTGCTCCGAAAGCCATGGGCGCAAGTGGTGGATGCATGTCTTGGTGCGTCGCTAAAGCAGTCAAATGACGCTAAAACAAGCCACGAACAGGTGTTTTCTTTTGCTCTCGAAATCCTGTATCCACTGTATTATGCAGCTACCGAAACGCAATCTGTGTTACACCGAAATCGGTATTCAATACCTGCGATCCGGCAAATCTGCAGATCTTTTTCAAATTTTGTGGTTTGTTGCTCGGTCGGCCATTTTGGATCGTCCTCATTCCTGTTCCCCCGTCGATCCTCCCGCCCAAAATTTTCCCCTTCCATGGTTCTAGGGTGTGCTTCTAGTCTCATCAACATCATATCCAACACAGTGCTGTGAAAATGTTCGTTTCACGGAGTAAAGGGAAGCAACGAGCAGACTGGCTCTCGAAATGGCAATGGGGACGAGAATGGCGGTCTTCAGATGCTTTCATCATTAGCACCATGTCTCTCGCATTGTTTACAGGTACGTGATGCCAGGTACAAAAACAAATTGTTGCGATTCTAACTAGAAAGATAGATGAGCTACTATTCGCTTTCATGATACCTTTGCTCCCGAACATACTCGAAAGCCGCATCGGAATAGATCCTCTCCAAACACAATGGTACATCTCTGCATTCCTCACCGAAGGGGCATTCGTTTCGGTAGTATCAAGTCCTTTCATCGGATCCATTTCCGATGCGGTGTCTAGCAAGAAGCTTCTTTTGTTGACTTTGCTCGTCATGGCATTGATAAGTATCTTGTGCTTATCGCTTACAACGACCCGTACGTTCCATGGTCCGTCTCCCGTGCAATGCTAATAAAAGTACAGTAACATGGCTATTTGTTGGTCGGTTTTTCCAATGCATTGTTAGCAACGCCCTATGGATTGTCGGAATGGCTACGATGGCAGAGAATATTGGGACAGAACATATGGGCAAAATCGCAGGGTTCAGCTCTACCCTCACATCGGCTGGTACAACCGCCGGGCCCGTCCTTGCGGGTCTTTTATTTGCCGCTGGCGGATACTGGGCTGCATGGGCAGGCGCCGCAGCCTTTTTGGTCGTCGATATCGTCATGCGACTCCTCATGATCGAGAAGGAGACACCGAAAGTTACCGATGAGCAGGATCCCTTACTCAACAAAGGCCCGACAATCGCAGATGCCGATGTCATGCGAGGGTGGCGATTCTATGCATGCCTCTTTCGCCAGCCACGCTTTTCCGCAGGGATCTTCTGTTACTTTGTGTTTGCTTGGGTCATATCGTGTTTTGAAACAACTCTATCAGTTCATGTCAGGGATGCATTTGGATGGGGGGTACTTTCTGTTGGACTTTTATTGGCAGCTATACAAGCACCGGGTACATTCCTTGCCCCGCTTGTGGGCTGGCTGAAGGACCGCGTTGGGTCTCGGAATCCGACCGTGATTGGCTTCCTTGGATTAGTACCATTTGTCGTCATAATGGGATTCCCTGGAGATAGTCGGTTTCCATGGGCAAACGGCGATCGGGGCAAGATCATGTATGCGACTGGCATGGTGTTTAGTGGCTGTTTCATGTGTCTCATGAATGGTGTCGGCTCAATGGAAGCAGCGGGTATGTTCTTAAATAATATCTTAAAAAGTATCACTTGGCTAACACTGGTGCCCAGAAACTGTTGATCTTCTGGAGAAAGAGACACCCGGAATATTTGGTCCGAATGGAGGTTACTCTAGAGCCATGGCTATCACGAGCATGACTTGGATGGCCGGACTCATGAGTGGGCCACTCCTGGGAGGGCTTATAGTTCAGAAAGGTGGATATTTCGAGCTTCAGTGTTTTGTAGGTGCGTGACATTCGCTCATGTTTAGGTTGAACTGTGCTAATGAATACTAGGAGCCGCGGCTTTGATCGCAGCAGTTGTAGCTTTCTTTTTCTTGGCCTCTTCGCCGAAAAAAGAAGAATCGCAGGCATAAAAGTTTGCTTGAAAAAAGTATCAATTGTATCTTTACTCGGCATAAAATGACCGAGACTGTACTGTATATTTGTCGCTATAATTTTGTTTTATCAGATCTAAGCTAGTTTAAAGAATGAACCATCTTGTATTCAGGTATTCTATCTCTTCAATTGACTCGTAGTATAATACGATCAAGAGATACAAGAGTGCACATGGAAAGCTTCCACGCAGTCTTCATGCCCACAAGACCCCAGAAAGCATGTGCGGCACCAATCCGGGGCCGAGGCATCGATACCGCATACAAAGCACCATAAGGGAAGTGTATTCTGCTCTTCCGCCTCATTTGAGAGAATTTTCCTGTGTTCGCGGCCGTTTGGTCCAATAATGTGTTGCTGTAATTCATGTGGATCAACCGCAGCACTGTCAAGCTTCGGAAGCCAGCGCACCCATGAGGAGCGACGCCGGATGGCTGCCATGACAAGGAACTGTGCCGAAATGTTCCTATCCACCGCTATAAAAGCGCCCAACCCACGAACAATCTCTTTCTCCGAATATTCCGAACCCTGTTGCACCGCATGGTCTCGGACGAACTTTTGAACAGCGTCCCCTATCTTTACACTCCGAGCTGGCCAGTTTTCGGCATGGGCAAGATTTAAGATTCCAAGGGATTCAATAAGCACTGGAGTGGGGATAGGACGGCTCACCAGAGCTCGCCAGAAGCGAATACTCTGTGTCATGTGGTGCCGATCCTGGAATGCAAGACATTGCATCATCAAACCATTGAAATTGATTGCAGCACCACTAGCGCAGAGGCCTTTACCAAAAACAACAAAGTCGGGTTGGAGCTCATCTGCAGAGTACTCTGGTCTCTGAAATGCCCATGGTGCCCCACATCGAATCGCTGTCATAGCTTCATCTACCACGAGAAAAAGTCTAGCTGCTAAACAGCAGCGTTTCAAGAGCGCAAATTTGGCGGGCGAGAAGACAGCCGCATCCGATGTGCTAACCAAGTCAACAATTACTGCAATGCATCCTTGCTGTTTTGCTGACACAAGCTTCGCAATCAGTACATCAGGAGCAAAATCATGAGGTCGAATGGTAAAAGGTTCCTGGCCAGTGGCTATGATGTTATATTCCCATTCCTTGGAGGCATGTGCCTGGGCAAATTAGTTGAAGCCTCCATGGATTATATTTTATATTAAGACAGCTCTTACAAGTGGACCAAATGAACCGCCATAGATACCTTCCACTATCGCAAATCTTGGGCTCTGCACGTGCTGATCTTGCCAGCCAAGAATGTTGCGCACGAAACTCTGAATCCGAGAGGGCTCGGGCTCATCCAGCAGCATGGGAGAAAGCTCCGGCGAATCAATGACCAATGGGCTTGTAGATGCAGTATTTAAGATCAAGGTAGCCAAAGTTGTAGGAACCAAAACATCGCTGACATGCGAATGCAACGAGATTGGCCAATACCCATTGAAGAATCGCCGGAACGTCTCCGTGTATTCACTCAGCAGTAGATTGTACTGACGTTCAATCTTGCCAGGATCATTGGAAAATTGCGTCCATAGCTCACGAGCTCGATTGTCCGCAACGAACCCTCGCATAGAGTAATTGGAGCCCCACGCGCTATGGAAGTCATGGTCTAGCAATGTTTGCTCTGCTTTGATTCCATTGGCTCCATTTACTCCGTTGTGAATACTGACCCCATTGCAAGTCTCACTCACCATGTTTGCTATGTGTCACCACGTATCCCGTAAAAACCGCGGTATATAAGGATGTCCGGGTTTATCCACGTCGTAGCCTTTTGCCCTAGTTCGAGGCTGGCAGTCGTTTTGAGGGCTCGTCTTTACACAATGAGACCCTTGTCAATTGGCGTTTGATTGAAAAAAGAACGGAAGATGCAGCTGCAAGCAGGGGGTTTAGCCACATCGGGGGAATCACATTGCAGAAAATGACCCTTATGGGTACGACCCTCAGCCGTGAAGCCACGCTCCATAATTGCAGAATACTCAAAAAAAATTGCAATATTACTAGCGCTTTACGCCATCTGTGGAGCTGAAAATGGACAAGAATGTCCACAAAGCGAGGGGCTGACCCGCAGAAACTGGGACTTTTGGCAGCAGGCTCCCGCACAGCAGATCCATACAGCGCGATCCGACCCGCAAATAACAAACCCACAGCGTGTCACCCCAGTTCTGGCCACGATCTAGTGGAGCTCAGAAGAGGCACTACTGAAACTTGGCGCGGGTGGATCTGCGAGGGCGTGAACTGGTTCTCGTCATTCCCCGCAGGTCTCATAACCCATGCCCTAGCGATTGGCTATCACTTTCCAGCCGCTTGCTTTTGCTAGAAAAAACAACACGTCACAGAATACCAAAGCCATTTGACCGGGCGTCTAGTCGATCAATCGACTCATCGAGGCATATGGAGCCGATTACGCTCTGGTCATCGTGACACAATATGCAGTAGCTGCTGGTCGAAAAAGAGATCTTGCAGGAAAAGCGGGTAGCCCGGGATCCCTCAACGATTTGCCATGATGTGCGCAGCTGGAGTCACCCCTGTCGGATAGCAATTGAAATTATGACATGTCGCAGCTTTAGGTGATTCAAAGAGGCCTCACTGCTCCATTTTCAGACGTTCGGAATTTATAGCACACTTAATCTTTTTGCTCTCCTCCCTTCATCAAAATGGCGCCCGGGGTAACAAGAAGACAATTTTCTCGTAAACTCTCCTCTCATTGGAGGAATCCTCATATTCTCCTCAAGCGAATTCGATCTCCAAAAGATACTGTTGAGCTGGAACTGGACAACGCTGGTCTGAAATCAGGTAGCGCTCCGCCAGAATTCGCATTCTCATGTTTCAAGGCCGCATGGATCCTGACACTCCAATGCTTCCAGCCTACGGACGTGATCAGTCTTAACTACGACGACGGTCTTCCGACGGTGTACACAATTCGTGTAGACCCGGAGTGGGATTTACAAACATTCTTGCAGCTCATTGAGGATGCAGAATGGACTGAGAACGGGCATCTTCAATCATATGGAGTTGGAATTTCTCGCGAGTCATCAGCTCTAAATGCCTGTACCGCTTCGTTGCGGTATTTTGACCAGCCTCAAAGCAAGATCAAACAGCCAATTACTTCAGACGATACTAAATCGAAGGTAATTCAATCCCGATGCCGAATGGAAACACGTTTCTAACTGAGCTTCAGTCTCCCACAGATCTGACCATCACGAGCCACGGCAAACACCTACGAGCAAGCTTAAATAAAAAGAGTCACGGACAGAATGGCACCGCCGATAGCATGATATGGACATTCCGACATGTGTTGCGACAGATTACGAGTCAATCTAGCACTCCCCTAGCCCTCAAAGATATCGACTACTGCTCCTCGTGGGACCGCAAGGGTATTCGAGCTCTTACTGCTACCAAACCTGGCATAAACAATGTTTGCCTACACGATCTCATACTCTCAAATTGTCGCAAGTACCCTAAGAAACTAGCGGTACGTTCGTTTGATGGAAATTTGACCTACGAGGAGCTGGATGGACTTTCCCTCCGCTTGGCTCTGCACCTCCGAGGGTTGGGCGTAGGCCCTGAGACTTTCGTGCTGAGCAGCTTCCAAAAGTCAACTTGGGCAATTGTCGCTCGACTTGCCATCCTGCGTGCTGGAGGAGCCTATATTTCTATCCACGCAAGTAACCCTCCAGCTTATTTGAGCTCCGTCATTGAACGAACCAATGCAAAAGTAATGCTAAGTGATCCTGCCTTTGCGGACCAATTTGTCCATTGCATTGACACTGTTGTCGGCGTCACGCCCAATTGGCTCGAGACCCTTCCGTTGACTTTCGATGAAACACTGCCCAAGATTGAGCCCTCCAATGCGTGCACAGTTTTGTTTACATCGGGAAGTACTGGAAAGCCCAAAGCGATTGTTCAGGAACATCGATCATACGCGTCTGCCATCAGAGACTATTCGAAAAACCTAGGCCTTAATGAAGAGACCCGATACCTTCACTTCGACGACTATGCATTCGATATCAGCAATCTTGAGTTCCTTGTTCCCCTCATTCTTGGCGGATGCTGCTGCGTGCCAGGGCCAATGAAGACTGTGCAAGACCTGACCGAGAATATCCAAACACTTGCAGCAAGCATCGCTTTTCTCACACCTACGGTTGCTATCAAGCTTAACCCCGATGCCGTTTCAAGTTTGAAGATTCTTTGTGTCGGAGGAGAGCCTCTACCAAAAGACCTCTTGAACAATTGGTCTGGTAGCTCCACCAAGCTCATCAACCAATTCGGTATGGGCGAAGCTGCAGTCTGCTGTGCTTACAATGACAACGCACACGACCCAGCCAATCCGGTCGCTACAATTGGCAAGCCATCTAGCGGGGCAATCTGGATAATTGATCCGGCGTCGCCTAAAAAGTTGATGCCGGTCGGGGCTGTGGGCGAAATAGTGATCGAAGGGCCCCACTTGTCTAGAGGCTATCTGGATGACAACCATCAAGCTCTAGATCGAACAAAGCCTGCTGGTTTCCTCGAAGAGACACCAGAGTGGCTGCATCTGATGCACCCTGGCCGGGGAGATGCCCGACTATACCGATCTGGCGATCTAGCCCGGTGGCTCCCCAATGGACGCATTGAGTACATCGGTCGCAAGGATACGATCGTGAAACTTGATGGATGTCGTATTGATGTCATCGAGGTGGAACATCTGGCGAGGAAATGTCTTACTCCTAAAGATGCGATCGTGGTCGATCTTCTTGGTGTTATCGATGGCAGGGAGGACCCCTGTCTAGCTGCCTTCCTTTACTTGAGCGATCATCCTAACAACTCCGAAACCACTGAGCTCAGTTTAACTGACAGCAGTAAAGATGTTCTGGCTAGTACAAAGGTGCTACAGATCCAGGAAGCCTTGGCAGAGTTTTTGCCAGTGTACATGATCCCTACGCTTTTCCTCCTCGCTACACGAGTTCCTCGAACACCCTCCAACAAGACGGACAGACGGATGATTCGGATGCTTGGACAAAAGTACCACGCATCAGAACGCGACCGAAAAACCCAAGATGGAAGTCTGTGCGCGGACGCCCAACTTCTCCCTCCATAATCTTGTGTACAGAGAGTATCTGGATCTTTCCAGAGCGGTCGGAACTAGTGAGTTTGGTTCTGCTTGCTAGTGGCAAGCTTTGATCGCAAAGAACAGACATGACGGTGTGTATTCTACAATTGATTCTAGTCTCCAGTTTCCAGCATTTCGGTCCGTCTCATTCATGTGGGGGCAAAACAAAAATTGTGTGGGGCAAGTCAGCCAGCCTTCCAAGATTCAGCTCGGGAAATCTTGTTCGAAAGGTAGATCTTGTAATTTTAGAAAGCTAAAAAAGTGGTAGCTATATTACAGGGGTCTGACCCACTTAGTGCATTAATAAATTTGCAAAATACCTCATACCGAGTAAATGAATTGGACCTCACATGAATATAATTGTGGAATAAGAAAGGTTTACACATACGTACGCTGTACCCCGTATCCCTTACAAATGCCCTGCATGGGTATACCAAGAAGCCATTCCATGCGGCATTTAATCACCCAATAGACCCACGACTTCGTCACCTAAGTACGTATTGAACTTTTGCGATTTCCTAGTTATTGCTCCTAGCTCATCCCAATCCCCAACGCTACAGGAAGCTTTGCGACATGGCTGTACATTCGGCCCAACACATTCACGGAACCCTGCATGAATATGTACGTATGATGCTACCAAGTTCCCTAATATGCAAAAGGGACGTCAGTTCAACTAACTCATTCCGCTAATCTTGTACCTCACAGATCAAGGGACGTGTCGTTTTTGAGTTTTCGAATGCATCTTCAGTACCGCGTGCAAGGCCACATACCCTGATATTCATTGCAGGGCTCAATGATGGACTCCCAACGGTGCCTTATGTGGAATACCTAGCCAAGGCACTAAAGCCGACCCAGTGGTCGCTATTCTGGGTTCAGCTGTCCTCTTCGTACGGCGCATGGGGCATGTCTAGCCTCCAACGCGATGTCAACGAAATTATCCAATGTATCAATTTCGCAAAGGAGCTCAAGGCTTTACGATCACCAGCTGAAAGGGCCGGGAAGACTGTGCTTATGGGCCATTCAACCGGCTGTCAAGATATCATGTACTATCTCACTAATCATACTGTCAGCCATCAGCAGAACTCTAATATACCAGATCCACATGCTGCACGCCCAATTATCGACGGCGCAATACTGCAAGCCCCTGTCTCCGACCGTGAAGAGCTTCATATGAACCTGCAGCACCATGCGAACCCTACTTTTGCCTGGGAAACGTATCACAGGCTAGTCAAGCTGGCGAAGAGCCAGAAGCCTACGGACTTGTTACCAATTGATATGACCGTCACAATGGGCTTCCAACCAGACACACCTTTCAATAGTTATCGCTTTCTGAGTATAGCGAGTCCTGGAAGCCCAGATCACCCATCTGATGATGACATGTTCAGCTCAGACTTACCAGACGAGGCATTGAGGAATACCTTCGGCCGAGTAGGGGAATGCGGCTTACTCAAGGGACAACTGCTAGTGCTATTCTCTGAGTGTGATGAATACGTTCCTGATCGGATTGACAAGCGCGCCCTTATGCAACGTTGCGAGCGAGTGACTAATGCTGGAGGGGAAAACATATGGGATCCAGCAAGCGGTCTCATTCCACGGGCGGTGCATAATGTGGAGGAATTCGGACAAGATTGGCTTATCGGTCGAGTACATGGTTATCTTCAACAAGTTCAGCAAGCTTCTTGAGTTACAAATTTCAGGATTTTAAACCCGAGTGCTCAGGTCCAACGATACTAAAGCTCCATGAGGCCAGGTTTTTCTGCTCTTTGTTTTCTAGCGAGATACATTACGCATACAGAACTACTACTTTGAGCTTGATCGTATTCAAATATTACGAGATGGCGCTCATCTTACTCCGAGATCATTAGCAAACACAGACTTGGACTGCGCTTTTGTTTTACAAGATATCTATGAATTACCATCGCACTTTGTCCGTATGCTTTAGGTAGAGCCAAGGATGCAATGATGGG
The DNA here is from genome assembly GCA_026745395.1 of Tympanopsis confertula. NCBI lineage: Eukaryota > Fungi > Ascomycota > Sordariomycetes > Coronophorales > Scortechiniaceae > Tympanopsis > Tympanopsis confertula. Next base: position 2,925 of record JAOYNU010130743.1, on the reverse strand, counting down.
CTAGATTGAGCTTCATGCAAAATAATTGATTCCAGCAGCTAAGCATCCTCATTCCGTTCCAAGTTCTCAATGGGCTTCTCAATCATGACATCGCTTCTCCACTTCTTGAAAGATCTTGTCGACAGGCCCAGTGCAAACATGCGATCGATATCCATCGGAGACCGCCCTTTCATCTCAGGTATATAAAACCAAGTCAGAATGACGCCGACCGCTGCAAAGCCAGCCATCACGAATCCGATCTTTGCCTTCAAGTTTCCTGCATCCGGGTTGTACATGTAAGGCAGAATCACCGACCAGACACCTTGTGCTAGGCCACTCGTGAAGAAACCAACTCCTTGGGACTTTGCTCTCAGTTGGAGAGAAGATGCTTCGGCTGCTACAACGTGAGAAGCTGGCCAAATGCCCATACCACAGACAATTGTCATCACCATCAATGTCACCGCACTGTACCTAGAAGAATGTTAGAACAAGGAAACTCAATTTCACAAAGAGGAGTAAATACCAAATGGTGACAACGCTTTTAAAACAGCCCGCAATTCCCATCGCAAGCCAAAGAACAGCCGATGCTTCAAGTGTGATAAGACAAAGTAGCCTCCGGCCAAACAGATTTATCGTCCATAGACTGACGACATTTGCGATAAGACCAAGTCCAATTCCCAGAATGAGAAAAATCAAACTGTTTGACGGCGACATACCCACTTGCTGTATAAAGTAGGAGGCATTTGCCATGAGTTGCAACCCGAAGAATTGAGGTAGCGCACTTGCAAGAGCGACTATCAATGTCCGTCTGAGGTCAAGCCCTTTGAAACAATCCAGGTAAGTAAAGCCTCCCACCTCCGCCTCTGCGAGGATGGATATTTGCAGCTCCTCTATAACTGTATTTGAATCGACCTGATCAGTGTTGAGTCTTCTCTGCGCTTTTAGCGCTTTCTCGCTGTTCCCTTTTCTCAAGAGCCATGTTGGGCTTTCAGGTAATAAGAGCGACATGGCCAGTGGTACTGCAGAAAAGGCCCATTGTGAGGCAAGACAGATATGATAACTCTCTGTCCCAGGGCGCTTGAGAGACGTATAAGTGACGACAGAGCCGATGAGCTGACCAAGGAGCGTGAATATCGGCAAAAAGGCGATGATTGGGCCTCTGAGGGTACTCGGCAAAACCTCTGACATGTAAGTCTGCACGACACAGAGCAGTATACCAATGCAAAGACCTTGTAGCAGCTTTCCTGCGAGGAACACGCCGCGTCGAGAGTCTATCGCGTCGGGTAGATCCGCAACAAACAGAATAGCTACGGCGAGGGCAGACAGGAAGCTTCCAACCGCAAGGGCTAGCCGTCGGCCACTTCGGTCCTGCAACGCACCACCAATGACGGCTCCGACCATTGTGCCTATTGGACTTGCGACATTCCACAGTGAAAGCCAAGTGGCAGGGATGATGTATTTCTTTCCTAGCTGCTCTCCAAACATATATCTAGTGGTGTTAGAGTTTAGTTGGGCATGAAGATTGATGGACCTACTGAAAGGCTGGCATTGCAGATACGGTGCCAACAATTACCAGATCGTATCCATAAAGAATGATTGCAGAGCTCAACGCGACACAATACAACACGATCTTGGGCGACTGTCTCAATGAGTCCTTGAGTGGTACATGGACTGGGCTACCAGAGCCTGGTGCCCTCTCCTGGCTGCTTCTCTCGGCCATCATACAGGTTTGTTCCACTCAAATGTTCAAATAAGGCTCATTAAATGAAGCCAAAGCTTCTCAAGTGCCCACCCAAAATGCTCCACGGGCACATCGACTTTATCAAGAGGGGCATCAACGATCGTGACTGCAACATGCGCTTTGACTTGATTCTATTCTATACTCTAAGCGAGATCCCTGGCAAAACTTACTATAAGCGACAACGAATGAACTTCTCTTAAACACGAATATCGCTACTCATTTGGCGGCAATCTCGAGTAGAACCAGCCGACCAGGCCAATCAGGGCCCACCAAAACGGCCAACCCCGCACAATCTTTATGCTCCGAGCCAATCAATTGATATGCCGAAAGCATTGCGGGGGCTTGCGTGAGCTTTGAGGTTTATGACGAGTAGAAGCTGGGACTGAGATGCCTCATCTGGCGTGGTTGGTTGGACGACTATTCACTATCCATCAAGGATCAGTCGTATGGCTCTGCTGGAGAGCACCCCTTCTGAGTCACAAGACCTTGGCGTAGCTTTCATGTTGATTTATTTCAAATCCAGGGCTTTGTTAAGTTCCGAGGTTGGCATGTTCATGTTTTGGAAAGCGAGAGCCCCTCACCCCGGTTATATGGAATTCTGAAGCCTGGCAGTTTTGTAAGTTTCAGACATGGTTGTTTGAGGCGCCTAACTGTCAGAATAGCCTGGAGCAAATCGATTTCTATACGCTAGAGGAAATTATATCTCATTATCATCTTGGTTTTAATTGTGCTGAGTATTGCTAGAAGTGACATCTGCTTGAAGCCTGGCGTCCCTTCTCTTCCGCAGTTTCTCAAGATCTTCTTCCAGCCTCGTTATCTCATTCTCCAGTTCCTTTGTAGATGCGATACGATGTTTCAGCATTAGTACAGCTGCTGAAATGACGAGAAGAGCAACGGCGACTAGGTATGACCATTGCCCTACCTGCTGCGGGTGTTCCTGAGATGGACCGTCGTTACGAATCCACCATTCAGCCCAAACGACAAACGCGATAGTCGTGAGTGGGCTGGCCACAATGCTAAAGACTAGGCTGAAAAGCATTGCTCCATCAAAAATGACTCGTAAGAAGACTTTGAACACTCGCGCTGAAAGGAAAGGGCGTAGGCTTGACCAGAAGGATTGCACGGTGCCAAGACCTTGCTTGGCCTCTTCCCCTGGTCCGTCTAGGTCTTTTTTGGGCAAGGCTTCGCGCAGTTCGGCCTTCATA
>JAOYNU010130632.1:0-26186 GCA_026745395.1 Tympanopsis confertula | reverse complement strand
CTTTAACGGCTCTCGGGCCCACCAGGAGGAGAAGAGACTAACCTTCCAGGGCCAAAAAGAGACCATCGTTGATGCGCAAGAGGTGTGGCAGCTTCGCGGACTGACACATTGACGTGTGCGTTTGTGCAGTTTGCACTTTCTGGCCTCCTCGTTTTTCGGGCGCCCACTTTCCTCTTTCTTGCGGAGATCGTGATCACTTCCGATCACATCTCAGCAACTACGGATACTGAACTGCAAGATGAGTCGGGGCTACCGGATGATTGCCGCTATCGCATCGCCGTTGCAGTCTTGGCCAATCGTCTGAATAGATGAACGACCCCGAAACAGGGGGTTTTGTGCTGCCTACTATATGTTTCTTTGTTTACCCATGTACAACAAGGATATAGATCAGCTGAGCGTAACTCCATGCGCGAACATGTCCGACGATCTGGACTCCACATGGCGCCACGCCATTATAAGCCATATCTTGATTGAATCTTGGATTCGCTCCTCCCCGATCCGAGCTCCCCGCTAACATCTGCTAATTCAGAGCATAGCGCCTCCTGCAGCCAATGCTCTTTTAGGTTATCACTCCACAAGCTGGGAACGAATCCCTGAATAGGTCTGGACAGGTCGGCAAAGGCGCCACCTGAGCGCAGTCGAACTGACATGACTCGTATTTCGCTCCTTTTCTTTGTCTCAGGAACCAAGGCTAGTAGCAACACCCTGGTCATCCGCGCCAGCAGCGCAATAGTTCTTACGACCACTTCGGAGACCCGCCAGTTTTTTTCCGCGGCCAATGGATTTTTACCAACAATTGGGAAAACGCTGCGCCTCGAATTCGGAAGGAGAGTTTCTTTCATTCGTGCTGGTCTTGACATGCTGGACGTGATATCGATAAAAGGCGGGGGCACCGGCATGGAGCTAGCTGCGGTGGACGCAGATCGCCCGTTCAGTACTATCTAATGGTGCTCAATCAAGGTGCCAGCCCATCTCTGACTCGATATATTACCATTTTTGGGCTTTGAGGCCTATCGACGGCAAGTGCCGGGCCGCGGAAGTCAGGACAACGAAGCCGAGCCGTTTTGACAGCCATGATCACCAGGATACCGTCGCGCCAAAAACTCTATCTTGCCCTATGAGAGCGCTTATGGGGATTTCAGTAGGCTATATGCACCGTAGATCGTTTGGTCACCTCTGTGGCAACTTTATGGGCCTGTTATCGCCGAAATAACCTCAAAACCAGGGTGTCATCGGCCATGAGCGCGATTCCACTAGCCTTCGTGGCGTGTCGCATATCTGTCATTGTCACCCTGAGAACTTCTCACTATCGATGCGAAAACTCCCTTCGATCAATGGTTACCCTCACTCCCTCCCACTAAAGCCATTCATTTGATGTTTTCTATCCTTCCCATGATCCTTCAAACACGCTCTTTCGCCTGACGCCCAGGATGCAGCTCCAGGGAAATTTTGGCCCGTCAACAGACGTGAGGACAGTGGTCCTTGAACATATTGACATCTATCAAACGGTTGCCATGTTCTCCATTGGCTCCTGGAACGGCCTTGAGGTCGGACTGAAAACATTCGATTATTTCAAAGAATATCGAGGGCTATACTTCTGGAGCATGCAGGTTGCTTCCTGGGGCATAGTCGTATACTCAATCCCCGCGCAGCTCCTGTATGTGTCCCTAGGCTCTTCGGTGCTAAACAATATTTTTTTGATGATCGGTTGGTGCGCTATGGTCACAGGGCAGGCCGTGGTTGTCTATTCGCGCCTCCACCTCGTCGTGAAGCACAGCAGCTATCGCCGTTTTGTCTTGGGAATGATTATAATGCATGCGATTCTGTTTCACACCCCTCACCTTGTGCTCTTTTTAGATGAGTTTGTGGGGCATAATGTCAATGTCCATCATGACGGGGTTGTATTTTACTACGCCCAGGCCATTGCATTCTGTCTTCAAGATCTTCTTCTCTGCACGATATACATGATCGAATCTATGCGTGCCCTTAAGCCCGTCCTGGAGATGCGGGGTCGAGAAGGCCGGCAAGTTCTTGTTCATATGATGGTAGTCAATGCTTTCATCATGGTATTGACTGTCGCCCTCGTTGTTGTCGTCTTCCTGGACCCGACCATCACAGCCGGCTTCAAGGCCGTTGTCACCAGTATTAAATTAAAGCTGGAGTTCATGATTCTCAATCGCCTACGAGACTTGATTCGTGCTCGACCAGACGCAATACCTTGCCCTCAGCGCCAGATCGGCTATTCCCACGAAAACATTTTCGACATCCTCGAACGTGACCGCGACCTCGAAAGAAGCCGCGATATGGACTCTCGCGCTGCGTTGAGCCCGACCATCACCCCAACCGCTCAATCAATCCCCAATAGCACCTTCGATTTCCATCAAGCTCTTCGCGAGACATCTTCTTCTGATAACATGGGCTCTCTACATGACCAGCAACCCACAACACCCGAAAAGGTCAAGGGATGGAGCTGCTCGCGGCTTAAATTTGGATCTCCCGTATCAGAGTCTACGGTCGAGAAAGAACTTCTTAGGAAAGGAAGTGGGGAATCTAAATCCTCCTAGCCCTGGGCGCGCCCTCTTTAATTGTTTATTTACCGAAAAGTTGATAGGTGTCTACTGTCTTATTAACCACCTATTCTGTAGCCACTTTCCCTTATTTCCTATCCTTATTAGCACGTTGGGCGGCATTTTCTTTCAAGCTATATACCCTTGAGCATCAGCTTTGTTTAATTAGTGCGGTTATACAATTATTTCACACATTGACTACAGCCCTGGATGTAACATTTGACTTTGTACTGTTTTGTATTCGTCTGCCGCCGAGGGCGGAGCTGTCGATATCAGTATGATACATGTGGTCAGGAAGGAAGCCCAACGGCCTTCAATGAGGTCCCAAAACACCAAGGGGACATGAACGGGGTATATGTGTAAGATCTTCCCACTAACAAATGAACCCAACAAAAGAGGTAATCCCTGTAAGCAAAATCGTGTACAAGCCAGGGCATGAATTGCGAAAATAATAGAAATGAAAATCGTCAAGTGCATAATGTTCATCCGAAGCAGAGTGTATTTCTTCGGATTTCAGAAACGGAAGACAGAGCAGAGGATTTTAGACGGAGAGAAATTTTGTCGAGGTTCAACCCACGAGCTGGATGATATGAGGTGGGCTTTCATGGGTAAAGTATGATGATGCAAAAAGAGCGGTTCATGAGAGAGAGTAAAAATGAGGTTTTTGTGGCGACCATGAGTTCAAAGGGGGTATGGGCTGCTCGAAGAGACCGATGGGCATGGGCGTGATTCAACAACACTCTCAAAACCATCCTCCATTTTCCCATTCGCCAGGCGTGTAGGTCAATTGTTTTCGTACATTAGCATCAGCGAGTCCGCCGAAAAGAACATTCAGCCGGGCAAAGTTGATCGGCTTCATGACCCAACCATCAAACCCAGCATCGATATACTTCTGCATGTCTGCTTCAAGTAAAGATGCTGAAACAGCGAAGACTGGGACGCGTGCATTCAGTTTTGCTTTTTCAGAAAGCGACTCGGTGCCGATCTTGCTTTCATAATGACGAATGGAGCGGGTTGCACCCATGCCATCAACAATTGGCATCTTGAAATCAGATTAGCGTATGATTCTTTAATGTTGAGTCCATCCAAATCTTACCTGTATGTCCATCAAAATGACGTCGAAATCGCGTGATTTTGAAGCAAATGCTGTTGCACAAGCCTCGCCATTCATTGCAATTTCAACAGTGTGCCCAAGTTTTGTGAGGCGTTTGTGGATAATCTTGCAATTGATAGGATCATCCTCACCGACGAGCACATGTAACAATGGGGCTTTGGAAGGCGCGAGTGAAGTAGGCGTCGTAGACGACTCCATGGTCGAGGCATGCCCAAAGGCCTCCTCGGTATGTGAGGATATCGGAGGGAAGTAAGATTGATCTCGCTTCTGCTGAGCAAGCTTTCGTGTCGCCATTCTCTCGGATACCTTCAGAGCCCCGATCGGGACACCTGAATCGGTAACATTGACAGTCCCAGGAGGAGGTGGCGTAAACATGGGCTGCAATGTTATGGGCGGCGAATGTGTCACCGTGCCCAGACCGGCCATTTGATCGTATGCAGTTGGGGCACTTCTCAAGCTGTTTGAACGATGGACGTTTGAAATGGGGGGCGATCCCAAGGAAGAAGACAAGTTTCCAGCGCTGTGTGGGCTATTCGGTGGCTTGACCTTGGTTATACTCCCCGTTTCACTGCCCGCTCTGCTTCCTGTTCGAGAGCTCATCGGAGGTTCTTGGATCGCGCTAATGAGACGATCAGCATGACTTCGTCCACTTCGCGAGCTGCTTCCACTTCGGAGACTTTCAGAGCTTCGCCGTCTGCCGTCGTGGCTCTCTGAAGGCCCGCGGGTCAGTGTAAATTCTCGATCGGAAATTGTTCGCTCTGGGAGTTGAGCAAGACCAGGGATCGCAGCATCCGAATGTGTCGCAACGGGTTCGCCTTCTGGGAGGCGAAACTGCAAGAGAACCTTGAAGCGGCTTCCTTTGCCCTCTTCAGACTTGACTCCAAGCTGGCCTTGCATGCTATAGACAATTCTTGCGACCAAGGCGAGCCCTAATCCTAGTACGCGTTTAGAAGCAACCGAAGGACCACCGATTTCCTCCTCGGGGTAATAGTCCTCATCGGTGGAGACTTGCTCGAGTTCATGGAAAAGCGCCTCCAATTTTTGCTTCGACATCCCTGCACCAGTGTCGACGACCATCATTTCAACGGCCACATGGTCGGGAAGCGATTGCCCAGCCGAGCGCCAAATTTCTACCGTCACAGCACCAGAATCGGTTTGTTGGATGGCATTGGAAATAATGTTGGAGAAAACCTGCCGCACTCGACGTTGGTCGCCGAGGACCGTTCGGGGAACACCTGGGCTCGCGGAAACCGTGAAAGAAATATTCTTGCGTTTAGCCTCACCTGCTAGCATGTCGGCAGCTTCTTGGAATGTACTAGGAAGATCAAAAGTCTCATCTTTAATGAGTTCTTTTCCTTTCTCCGTATTGGTCAGGTCAAGAAGATCGTTGATCACATAAATCAGAGACTTGGAGGCGGAATGAGATTTGGTTAAACTGTCTCGAGTCTCGGAGTCAAGGGCGCCCTCCAAAGCAATTTCGAGATAATTGATGATAGCATTGAGAGGAGTACGAACTTCGTGGGCGGAGTTGGCGAGGAGCAGTTTTGTCAACTGTGAATTCTGCATTGCAGCTTCTTTTTGTCGCCACACTTTGATGAATTTACCGTAAACCAGACACAAGACTGCAGCGGTTTCCACGTCTGTTTCTGACCATTCTCTTGATTGACTCAAAACTGTTTCTCTCCACGCAGCAAAGCTCTCCCGGGGCTCCAGAAACCCTGCAGTCTGTTTCTTCTTGGCAATAGCGTATGGATTACCAGCCCACTTTATCTCGGTCAGCTGACCCTTTCGGAAAAATACAATGAAATCATTTCCACCAGTTGATAGCGGCACATAAAGCAATCCTGATATGGCTTTCAATCCCGGTGGGTAATGTAGATCAGGAAAATCTTTGATGATATCATGTGAGGCAAGCACTGAGCTCAACTGACGTATACGGAGGAACTCCAACAAAGCGAGGACTTCTTGCGTATTAGAGCCATCTCCGAGGATTTTGGTTTCATCTCGGATGGACAAAGCACCATAGTCTGCATCAAAGAGCTGCAGAAGATCGTCGGAGGAAGCGATAATGTATCCAGAGGGATTTGCTTCCGTTGGGACAGTGTTGATGAGCTTGCGTGCTTGAAGTCGAGACGTGTATGAGAGGCGCTCAATGTTTCGTGACACGGTGTCTCCGAGCAGCCTGCACATTTTACGCACAGGGAAGGACACACGCATACCGGCGTCGCCGTATGTATGACAAGATATTAAACCCCACAGATCATTGAATGCATTGATACTGATTGACATTGATGCACGGACCTGCATGTGCGCAAGATATTTGACGTGGATCGGCGACATGGCCCGAAGGAAAGCATGGGTCATATCCAGTGGAGATTCCAAATCATCAAGAGTCCTGCACACAAGGCGAGATGTTTGGAGGTCCCGATCGTATAGAATGCGAACTTTGTTGATTTTGTAAAGCTCACGGGCCTGAGCTGGAATATCTGACGCGGGAAAATGGAGCCCCTTGTAAAGATCAATCGTTGCATTTGGATTCACAAGTTCAGCAACCACCAATCCATTCCAGCTACTATCGAACTGATAGATTAGAACTCGGTGGAATCCAGTGAGTTCTTTGACAAGGCCTGCTGTTGTGTTGAGCAAGGTGTCCAGGTCGTTGGCCCGACCCAGCTGTTCTTGAATCTGACTCAAAATGCTGAAGACTTCCATCGAAGCGGCCTCACCTTTTCGCCTCCGAGCATTCCGCAGCACTCTTAGGGGTTGACTGATGTTGAGTGAACTTGCCGCGAGCTGCTCGGGGGTTGGCGCAGCGCCAAGAGTATCGGCTGGGGTCGCTGGCGTAACTCGGCCGTCGGAATTCAAAGGGTTTCTCTCATCCTCTTCGAACTCTAGCTCACATATGATGAGATCCTTTTGTGAGGGGCTGACATGTGCTGCGCACCAAAAGCGGCGCTTCTCGCCCGAAGAGGTAGGAATGACAAGGAGAAAAACCTCTGGACCATCCACCGACGGATCATAAGCGTCATCGCGCACGAAATCAATATGATCTATCAGATTGTCTGCTTGATCCTCCTCAAGAATATCGCAAAAGTTTTCAATATTGAACAAGTCGCGGGGTGTATGACCCATTAAGTCGTGTGCGTTCTCACTAACAACGCGAACGACTAGCTGGTTTGGGGATTCTTCTCTCAGTGCCAACATGACCCCAAAGCTCTGAATAGATCCGGGTACCCTGATAGGTTCATCCTCGCAGTATTGGAATTGCCCATCTCGTCCTGTTATCACAGCATGCCCTCCGTCCGTTATCACGTGAGTGAATCTGCTTGTCATGTGCGTGTAGGGGTCATCCGGATGAGTCCGTTGTACGGAGGCGTGGGGAGTGGTGCTGGTCACTGATTCTTTGTCATCGTCTGACTTGGTTTCCGCGTACGTCTCGGGGTGTTGAATGACTTGCGATGCCATTGAGTGAGCAGCTAGGTCGGTCTCTTCATAGGTTTCGTGCGTCTCGTGGCGCGTTGTGTCGGTTGGAGCGGTCGGTTCTGTAGTCGATCGCGGGTGCGAGGATGCTGGGGACTGAGAGCGCACCTGCATCTCAGTCCAGGTTCTGGAGTCGATAATGGGGTATTGGCGAGCACCTTCTCGAGTAGGTGAAGTGGGACCCCGCTGTGCAGCTTGAGCAGCAGCTGGGTCCACGGAAACAACGGAGCGGATTGGAAATACTCGATCAGTGGAATCGAATCCAGCATTTGGGGACCTGAGAGGTCTCGGGGTTTCGCTGGTCACCGACTGGGATCGGTCTCTATTCTCGGTCCCTGTGCCCACGTCCATCGCATTTGGCCGTGTGATAGTCGTGTCACTTCCTGATCTTTGTCGAGGCACCTCCGGTCTGGAAGACCGTTCGTCTGGCGACGACATGTTGATGATATTGGGTTTTGCGAAGAGCGGGGGACACTGTCATGGCCCAGAAGGGCGTTGCTCTTAATTAGGGTGGCTCGATTCGGATCGTGGTTTTTTTCAAGCAATAGCTCAAGGCGATGGTTCCGAAAGCAAAGTCGCGAATGCATCAAACATCTCATTTGAACCGGATGAGGCAAAAGTCTTATAAAGAGCACACGATGCAGTGGGTCGTATCATTGACGGGCTCGAGAAGGAACGAGAATAGATGCCAGGTGGGTCCCTGCAGATGGGGGCATGAGAGCACACCGTGAGAGGCGTGCCGATCAGTAGCACATAGTGTGGCTCAACGGGGGAGGATGAGTTACCGAGAAGGTGGATGGGACGATCCGATCTGGAGAAAAGGCGGAGTTGCTCTGGCGTGTAGCCCTATCGAGGGGCAGAGGGGTCCCGGGCGGTCAGCAGCCTCCATACAATCGGAGGCGCCGTTCTGCCGGCGATATTAATGCGGTGGCGATCGGCAGATGCATCTCCATTTGTGGCGGGCGGTGGGCCCATTCCTGCATCCGTCACTGAATTGTGTACTCCGTACAGCCTCCCTCTACGCACGGAACATTCACTTCGATACTGCTTATCTCGCTGCCATTCCACTAGCTTCTCTGGGAGTCAGCGGTCTGTGCCGCGCAATTCTCATCAGGGGGCCATGACTTGGGTACCAAGTACCCAAGGACCCGGGTAACAATGCCAGCATTCAAAGGTACACTGTACCCTCGCGGTTTCAGGGTGGATCCAGGCCATCATCATGACCAGGTGGTGCAGTGATGAGACAGTGGACACGGCAGATATTCTGACATCACAGCGCCAATCCTCACATTGAACAGTTCGAAACGGATTATCAGTTCAAGGTACCATGCCCCATGACATAACCGATCGGCTCTGGTGGGGCCCGCTTTGCATTTTATCCTCGTCGGGGGCCCTCTCGGATCTACGCTGTGAGGTCACTGCGAGCCCATTCGCCCCGTTTCGACATCCCTCTGTGGTGCTGACCATAATATACCCACGTCATCCCCTGTGGAATGATGTGGATGCCGGGGGAAAACGCTACAAAGTGCGCAGCATCGTTGCGTTTCTTTATGGGCCACAGACCACACATCATAACGAGACATGATGTCGCTAATTGCGCTGCATCGGTACCACACCATCAGCCTTGAGTTGGCGGCTTTGTAGGGCTCGCGCCAGCCCAGGAAAGTCTAGCTTTCATTTTTCCACGAGGGCCGCAGTCCTGAGCTCGACATCACACACGGTCGGCTCTATCTCGACGGATACATATCGCATCTCATCGGGGTGCTGCTTATTAACGACACCAACTTTGGCACCTCGCCGTAAATCAACTTCATCTCTTATTTCCAGCTGGTCGCGACATCGGGAAGCCATCGCGCGAAAAGAAAGGTCGAAAAGGCATGACGACCCACAATAAACTGATTTCTACGCCATTGCTACGGCTTGCCTTTTAGCCTTTGGTTAGCGGCGCTTGCCCTCGATTTTCTCCGCTTGCCTAGGTGTCCGTACTTCTAGCATCCGAGGTGTCATGTAGACACATGCAGTCTTCCATCATTCATCATCCTTCGACAACAGAATCAAAGATGACTATCCATAGGTTAAAACCTCTAAGCGGCTCGCAGCCCATTGGCCCCGAGAGTTCAGCCATTCGATGCGTCCCAGGGCTATACGGAAGGAGGAAAAACCTCCATTGGCGGACTGCGGTCGATCGGTATCGGCTTCGGAAGACATCTCTTCAACAAGCTTTCCATTGTTGAACCGTGAAAGATAGAGCGCGAGGCAAGGCATTCATATAGCTGACAGCCTTTGATAACTACCACATGGGCCGAAAGGGTCACCATCCAATTGTGCATCAAAACTCCAGTCTAACCCGATATACCTTAGCTCCATGCGGGTTATAGCCGCGCTAACCAAAAAAGGCAATACATCTTGGTCGCCGTTTCCTTTCTGACCCAGGAAGATGCTCAGGGAAGGCATTTATCAACTACAGCTAATGGAATACCGAAGCGACAATTTCGACCAAGGAGTTTCAAAAATCACATCTCTGCCAGTCGAACCGAGCGCGTAATTGATTGGAGTCAATAAGCTCAAAGTAAGTATCGGAAACCCTCGATATCTCTATCCGTCTTGTTTGACAATTCTTCTCGCAATTCTGCACCGACTGTCATCTCCGTCGGGGCTCCGTGGAGCTTGTCTCGGCGCCGGTTTTCCCATGCGTAATAAACATAAAGGCAGATGAGGAAAAAGATGCTGAGCACAAGTCCAGACATGGCGGCTTTTATTCCCGTCTGCTTTAAGTTAGAGAAGGCACTCGTGCTAGAAAATGGGTATGCTCACCGGATAAGAGGGCTCCTCAGAAGCGAGGAAGAATTGCGGGCCGACAATATTTCCAACACAGTAGGCAATGAAGACTAATGCACTTGTGACACTCTTCTTCGAGAAACCAGCAACATTAGATGTCACTATGCTCAGAGATATCGGGAGGTTAATTGCGTAGACCACGGCCAGTGTCAATCCGACCATCCGTCCGACCTGTTCAGCAGGGTTCAACTTCCAGATGAGAAGGAGTCCCACCACTGAAATAATAGTGTTCAAGATCATGCCAAGGATGCGAGACGATGGAATGAAGGTAGCTGTTATGGAGGTTATGATTAGGAAGACAATCTGCGCTGCACCTTGAGGCATCTGCATGAGAAGGGCTTTCAAATCTGAAAACCCGAATCCGGCAGTAATAATAGAAGTGAACTTAACAATGCATTAGTATAATGTGACACTTTCATTGTTGAGAGATAGTACTCACGCTGGTGATTCCTCCATTGCACAAATTCGATGTGAAAGAATTCAATACCAGAAACCATACTTGTGGATCTGTTATAGCATCACGCACTTGTGACCATTTGAAAATTCCGTTGTCCATCACTCCGGTCTTGTTCTGTAACGTTCGCTTAATCGTGATGGCACGTTCGTTCGGCTTGAGGAAGACGGCCTTGGCCGGGGAGTCTGGCAAGAAGGCGAATAGCACCATTCCATAGGTCGACGTAATTGCACCTAGTATAAGAAACAACAGCTTCCACTGCTCAATAGCAGCAGTGCTGATTGTTCCGATCGCATATGCGATAAGGCCACCGACCAGCACGGCGATACAGTTCCCGAAGAACCAAGCGGATTGTCTGAGCATGTTAGCTATTCCGCCTGGTAGAGCTCCTAGGTGCTCCGAGACTGCTTACCGGAGTGGTTGTTCTTCCCTCTTATAGAACATGCCAGTTAATAGAGTGAAGCCCGGGGCTATGGCAGCTTCACCGACTCCCAGAAAGAATCGCACAATCATCAATCCCGTGAAGTTGGTACAAGCAGCATGACACATCAGTATGCCTCCCCATAAGAAGCTAAACCATTAGCGTGAGAAATTGCTCAATCCGATGAGTAACTTACACAGATGCTGCCAGGTACTTCCCAATGGGAATGCGAACAATCACGTAAGAACTTGGCCAGCTCCAAAAGAAGTACCCAAAGTAGAAGATTGCTGATGTCCAAGAATATTGCGAGCCATGCATATTCTGCTGATGTTAGCGAGTTTTCCAGCGCCTGGCATTGAAGTCGAGTAAATACCAAGTCTTCACGAAGATTGAAAAGAGTGGCCTGGCTGAGCGCTAGCTTGTCGAGGAATTGAAGGAAATAAGCGCATCCCATCAATGGAATCAAACTGTATCGCCGTCAGAGACCTCATAATGAGAACCTGCCTAGAAACCTACACGAAATCCAATTTTCGTAACACCTTCCGCTCTTCTTCTGGGGTTGAGTCTATAGCGAGCATTTCCCCAAGGTCATAATCCCGATTGGAAGGAGGAACCTCATGCTTGAGGTCATTTTCGTCTACCATGATGGAAGTCAAAGGCGCAATGGTCAGGGGGTCCCACTCAGGTAAGAGTATAGATTTCACTCTCTAGGGTGCAAAGGGCTTTTATCATTTCCCTTGGATTTATACCCCGCGAACAAAATATGGAGACATCCGAGCTAAGAACCGTGGAAAGTTTCCTTACGCCTAGGACACCAAGTCCGAATAAGATCTCGATCTTCGTGAGACCGCTTAAACCTCCTGATACCGAGTCCGGATATGTTCCGCAGTGGAGCGAAAGCCCCAGGATGGGGGAAGGAGAAGGCGAGTAACCAACCAGAAGCTTGAAGTATGTTTCCTCCTGTCATAATTTCGTTTCCCCGCGCTTTCAATAATGTGGAGAGTGCTATCTGGGGGCTCGCCTAGATCCACTTTCCCCGGAGAAGCAGCGGAGGCGTCGATTAAGCTGGGGAATATACTCGGAAGCGGAATTCGGCAGATAGTTAGCTATCAAAATCACGATTTTACACTATGACAAGTTTGCCGAGGGTGTTATAACATTAGGAAGTCAAATTAGCCTCTATCCACAACGCTAGTCTTTGGACGCCTGTCTGTCGAATGAAGGCCCGGGGAAACTTAGTCTCGCCCGCATCGGCAACGCTTGATTTGCCGACGGGGCCAATCAGAGGAAACGGAGATGTCAGATACGAACAATCAGGATTCTATTATCTTGAACTATGCGTCTTTCTCAAAGTCTAGTTTAACCTTCGAGGCAAAATCATCATCTGTCAGCACTTGGCAACCCACAACAGCCATCCCAGCTGCACAGTACAGAGCACGGCGGAACCCTTCCTGGCTGCCAGCACCAGCAGTGAACTGTGGCGTGTGATTGACACCGTCTGCAGGAATGTAAAAACCGCCATGGAAACCTGGGACTTCGTAGGATACATTTCCTGGGATGTTAGTTAGCAGCGTGCTCAATTGGGATAAACGCATACATACCCATGTCTGTGGAGCCTCCGCTCAAGCCGCCCTCTTGTCCAGCTGCGTCTAAGATCGTAGCGTATCCCATATCGTTCATTGCGGATGTATAGCTTTCGCATATGAAGCTGTTGTCTTTCATATCTTTATAAGCCGGTTCCCTAGGAATTGTCAATCATCTACAGTCCCCAATGTGGAGGCGATGCATACCATCTATAGTCCACCGTACAGCCAGTGGCAGCAGCAGCCGCTTCGAAACACTTCAGAACTCTTTCTGTCAATGGTTTCAGCGTCTTCACCGTCTGCGATCGAATGTAGTAATCCACGGTCGTCGAAGCTGGAATGACATTCGGCCGATCTCCACCCCGAAGAACAACACCATGGATTTTCTGCGTAGGCAGTATCTGCTGTCGCAACATCGAGATATTTACATATGCCGAGACCACGGCATCTAGTGCATTCACGCCCTCCCATGGCGCAGCAGAGGCGTGTGCTGGCTTGCCTGTGAATGTGACTTCCACTTTGTCATTCGCAAGATACTGACCAGCGCAGCAGCTCGAGCTAAGCATTCCGGGGTTTCCTGAAAGAACGGGGAATGGATGGACCATGAAGCATGCATTGACGTCCTTGTATGCACCGGCTTCGATAAGAAGTAGTTTTCCGCCTCCGCCCTCCTCAGCTGGGGTTCCGAGAAGTCGTACTGAATATGCAGTGTTGTCCGGGCATGTGTTTAGGGATTCGCATGTGGCAAGGAATGCTGCGATAGAGCTGGTGGCTATGAGGTTGTGTCCGCAGGCGTGACCGATTCCTGGCAAAGCGTCGTACTCGGCATTGAATGCGACTACTCGGCCTCCTTTTCCTTTCGTGTAGTTCACCTCCAGAGCTGTCTTGACACCGTATGCCTGTCGCTTTACTTGGTAGCCGTCGGAAGCGAGGGATTCGAAAAAGTCGCAGATGACATCGTGGGCAGTGTACTCTTCGAATGCTAACTCGGGCTTCGACCAGACCTTTGACAATCGATTCGTTAACCTTTTCCTCAAAGAACCTCGGAGTATGTGAGCTACCTGTTTATTGATTTCACTCAACCGAGCTTCATATTTGTCCAGAGCTTGCCGGACATGGCGGGTGGTTTCTTGCTGTTCCTTGGACATTTCGAATAGTCACACACAGTTAATTAGTGGCAAAATATCCAAGTCCAAGTGTCATGAAAACAGCTCATTTAAAGCATCGTTATAGAAAAGAAATACAAAATTGACTACGATATGCTTGGCTTGCCGATCGGCAGAGCGAACAAGCGAACTAACTCCCGCAGCCGATACAACCAATCGCCAGCCTGGAGAAGAGGAGAGGCATCGAGGTATTCCGGACTCCATTCCGCAGTGGAACTCCTAAATATCCACCAGCCTCTCTCTTGGACTCGCCAAATGCAGAGGTCTGGAGATACGCAGCGCGCGCCTGCACAGGCTTCGAGTCAAGGTACATCCGCATTCCGACGATCCTGAGATCCGAATCGTCAGGACCTGCCAAGTCGAGGATATTGAATTCGGAAACCTTGACGGGGAAATTATCAGGGTCGTCTTTTAAAACTGACTCCGATGTCGCTTCGAACATGATCGTGCGAGCTAGTCTGGAGTCGGATCGCTTGCTGGGGTTTAGATCCATGTCCCATGAGGTATGGGTTTCGTGGTGGAAGCGCGATAGATGCCGGCCGCGCACTTCGAGGAGAGGGACTGCTTGGCTTGCGGCGGTAGGGGGATCGCTGTTTACGCTGATGGAGGCATTGCGGTCGAAAAAGGATTTCATGGGGTATGATTCTTGGTCTAGGGAGTCCATTGCGGGGAGAAAAAGGCTGAGGAAGATGAGCCCTGGTGATGCGGATGGGGGGATGGATTCATAAGGGCCATGATGGACATCTAGTTTTGATTCCATGGCAAATGAATGACCTGAAAGGCTTTCAGTAGAAGGGATTCTGATGAAGGTTATGGTCTACATTTTCGTCATGACCACGTCGTTTCATGGGCTGCTTGGTTCATTATTACGCAACTGGTCAGTATTAAATGTTAGATGGTATCAATTGATGGTATATTAAGTATTTGCATAAATGTACAACATTTGAATCATGAAGCGCTCACGATTTCATGATGGCGTGGCACATGGTCTTAACTGTGCATACTGTACAGTATTATGGCGCGGGACGTTTGGTCCGGCTACCGGATGCGACCGTGGGTATTGTAGGTGCGATGCAGTCTCTGTACAATGAGGTGCGCGACCGTGAGAAGGCTCAGTCGGTGTTTAGTTGGGTCGAGTGATCTGTATAGACGGGAAAGACGGCGCTTTCCCCGTCAATCACATCGTCGACGTTCCCCGTCAATCACGAAGCGAGTCTTCGGATAGCCGGCCCGAGCCTTTCCGGGGTTTGGGGGTGCCGTGGCACGGTATTAGGTATTGTGAGGTGATGAACTGTAGTTTCAGGATGGATGACCGCTGTCAGAGGAGAGCCTTGAGCGAGTGGATGGTCTGATGCGCCGCTCAGAGGTCGGCAAACTCTCCATTGAAATGCTATGCCACGGCCTCATGCCTCGAGGAACTCGAGATTCCTCGAGAGGTGCAGCGTGGGTCACATCTGTTGTAAGCTGAGTTGGATCCACAAACTGGGGAAACTCGTCTGTCTCGCCTGAAGTTGGCTGCGATCGATGCGTGTTGACCAGCGAGACGAGCTTTCCGAGCACGGCAAACTCCAGCTTCAGCTTGATGCTGTACACCATCGGCTTGAGGGTGGTCTGTAGTGCGTAGAAGCCAACGTATTCAACCACCAGTAGCGCCACATCGAGGAGAATAATGACCAGGTTGATGGCTAACAGCTGGTACATGATTCGGGAACGCCGCTTGTCCTTGTCTGGCATCATTTTGAGGAGCTTTACAGTCTCGGAAATGTAGATTCCTGATATGAAGAATTCCTGCGCGCAGAACCAGGCAAGCTGCAGGCGTTCCATAGCGTTGTACCCTCGAATAATGGGAACTGTTTGCACATATGCGGTCGAGAAGGTGAGGATGGTGGTTGGAATAAGGAGAATGAAGGCATCCACGATGATCACCCAGAGAACGAGGCGCAAAATCCACTGGCTCTGTACAACCATGTGCAGTCGCGAATACAGAACAACCGATTGCCCAGGAACCATAATATAAAAGCCGATAGTCGACAGCACCAAGGACAGCCACAGCGGGGCCAATGCGAAGAATTCGAGGAGGTAGCCGATGGTGTGTGGAATGACACCCAGGACGACGGAGAGCAGCATAGTCCAGAAATAGAGTCCATGGTAGTGCTGGAAGGTCAAAAACAGAAGAATGAACAGCTCGAGCGCATTGTACAGTGCGATTGAAGAAAATACAATCATCAGGATGCGCACAGTCAGGCTCGTGCCGTGGTAGCCGCCGATGAGCCCATCGGGCGGCTGCGACAGTGCATCCATGAGGACGAGGCCGGGTGCAGGCTGCTTCTACAGCAGAGGCCCCTGGTCTGTAGATTGAGACTGTCTCTGCTCAGCGAAGGCAAGCCGGTATACCTGAATTGTATGCGATGCAACAATTCACCGCCATCGTAGTCGCTGCACTACCCTTGGCTCGGTATATGCGCGACGGTCGGGACGGTCGGGCAGGAAGATGCAGCGATCGCAGTCGCAGGAGGAATGACCAGAGCAGCCAGAAAAGTGAGTCTGGGGAAATTGTCGTAGACCAGCCTGCTTTCAATTGCCCACAAGTCACGCAATGTCGCCTCCCGACGGGATCGCGGTGCTTCGGATGTAACTCTTCGATTGGTCAATGGGAGAGCACTTTGCAGTCGACGTTCGAGCGAGGGGAATTTGGGAATTGCGAACCAACCGAGGTCCGTGGAGGCGTGGAGGCGTGGAAGGGCGAGTGGATTCGGTGATGATGTTCTCTCTGCTCACGATCGCTCTTCGACTCTTCAACTCTGCAACTCGGGGACTCGGGAGACGCAAGCAGACAGCAGCGACAGCAACAGCAGCAGCGCAGAACAAAAGAACAAATGCACATGGGGCCCCGAGAATAAAAATCGGCCTAACGGAGGTTTGACTTTTCGTTCTCTGGGGATGCGCTAACCTGCAACGGGCAGCTGCCCACGCAGTTCCAGGGAACTTCAACTCACTATTAGTCCACTATTGCCATCGCCACTGAGGAGGCTCTCTACGTCCAATGGTATTCCGTGCCTGTCGCCATTTGTCACCCCTGTTCGCCCCATATTCCAAATCTACCTCGTGCGTCGGGGTTCGTGGACGTCGCACTTGAGCAGATCTCGTATCCTCGAGTTCGCGACTCGCGGACCTGCGCTCTTCGGAGGAATGTGGTCCACTTCGGCTATACGAGAGGCCGCACCATCATGGTGCTCATGAACAAGGTTATCTGCCGTGACAATGCCCTTGGCAAAGCTAATATACAACGGAACGATAGCCTGTGAGCTCTTGGCATGACCGTTGCACCCTATTCTCGGGGTCTCGAGCCTGCGGACAAACCCTGGGCCTCTTGTTTCGCAGCACGGCCCTTGACCCACCATGTTTACTCTCGAGTCCATGCGCGGTTTTGAGAAGCCGGCTAGTCTGGGAAGACACGGCAAGCCGTTCTGCGGTAGTTGCGGTGTTCACGGGTTTATTCACGGGTGGCGTCTGTCAAGCCTGTACCTTCTCAACCACCCTAACCCCACTAGGCACCAGGGTACACAGGCTAGGAACAGAGGAAGTAGAAACCCTATAGATCCACACTGACAGAATCTAAATTACGATAGAAATGTCGCTTAATTCTACATCTTCAGGGCCGTGGCTTCGGGCTCTATCCGAGCGTTCTATCAAAGCCCGACAACGAAACCTTCTGCTCCGTACTGCATAGTCACGCTTCCAACGAGACCTCCGACATACCTGTAGAATAATGATTTACAGTCTTGCTTTCCGTACTCTACATGACAAGCTGCTATCCCAACTGGTCAGAATCCTAAACTTCCTTCCGTTTCCAGAGCACGGTCCTAGTCTCGAGCGGGCATGGAGTGTAGTGGCAATAATTGAGTGTGCTCTGCATTATCACTGAAAGCAATGACATGGTCTAGACTAAGAATTGGCGATTGTCTGTGAAACTTTAACTAGATGTGGTGATTTTTCATTCATTTCTAGCAAGGAGAAGTCTTAATATGGGCCGGGCAGCTCGTGATGTCGTTTCGTGCCCTCCACAGAGCATTCGTGGCAGCCCATCGAAAGGCGAGTATAGTTCATATACTACCGTTCAATCTGCACTATAACACATTCAGTTGTGTTCCGTCCTGTACATACGACCACAGGGTAAGGAGAACAGGGCTTCCCGTCCGCTCAGCCGTACTTAAGCCACGTATAGAACGCGGCCAATTCACCAAGAGCCCTGAAGCCTTAAAGCAGCATAATGGTTTACCTTAGGGTAATTGTAGGCGATATGGGTAAGAAACTTCGTGACGGGGGGTGATAGGAGGTGAGAGGGGATGAGAACGGGGTGAGCAGGGTGAGAATACCCACTATGATACTTGTTCCCCCTCTATCTGTAATGATAAATAGTCTTTACAAGGCTACTCTTCTGCTTTACCATTTTAATTTCATTTATTCTCAGTCAACCAAAAATCATGTTGTCGGAAGTTTACAAAGACAACTTAGTATTGTAACAATACTATGTCAGTATGTATTGTTTGTTACACTTAGTGGTCGTTGGTACTACTATCCCTGTCTTCAAGAGTATCCTCTCTTTCTTTCTTCTTCTGTTCTTCTCTTTCTCTCTTGTTTTTAGTATTCTAGATACTAGCTTGCCCAAATACTATGACGATTGAGAAGAGGTTATAGTACATCTGGTGTGAAGGGCTACGGCGAAGTTTGAAAGCAACTAGGCGGTGCCACGATCTGTTTATCTAAATCTTAAGAAGAGCGTAAATACAGGCGCGTACCCGCGGAGTCTACACTCAGGCGGTATCACGTGATATCGAATTGAGGGGTCCGAGCGCGCCACGATAACAGCAGCCGTGGAGTTCACGGCTTCAATATTGGGTGCAACCCGTTACATCTGGAGAGAGCTCCATCACAATTATATAAGGTTTGATATTAAATAGAGCTTTAGAAAAGACCAAATCAAGTTTTGGGTAATAATTGATGCTAAGTTTCTCAAGGGTTGGTGTTAATGAGAAGATAGAATTTTGTAAGGCTATCGACCTATTATTGGAGGATCTAGAATGAACTTCTAGTCTATAATATCACACACAGCTATTCGGATGAAAAGAAATCTCAATGAAGTAGCTCAGAATTGTAGAAATAACAAAGCTAAAGAAAGAAGAGAAGAAAGAAGAGAAGAAAGAAAGAGGCCTCTCTTCTAAAAGACCTATCTACATATGCGACTAGACTACAGCAGGATCTACAAAATCCTTAGAATAACTACAATCTACTCCGCAACTTGCAGATGAGAATTCAAATTAGCATCTGTAATCTATATAAGTATAGATTGCGAATAGTTCTTAGAATTCTCTAGATTCTTACAGAGCTCCAATGGATTATAAATATAGTAAATCTACCAAGCTTAGTTGCCTATTTAAATATATATTATTTATAAAAATTTACTAGTATTTTTTAATATTAAGCTTAAAATATATCTCTAATAAAAAGTAATTTGTTATTAATTTTACTTTAAATACTATTAAGCAATATACTATTTTTGTGACAGTTCACATCATATACCCTGTATATATTCCGCTAGACTGCGGCACTATCCGCTGGATAGTTGGATAATCCAACTATTCGCAAATTATCGGCGGATAACGATACCAATTCATTATCCAACTATCCGCAGTTTGCGGATAACGATAATTCATTTTTTCTCTGCGGATATCGTACGATATCCAGTAGATAATAAACACAACAAATATACCAAGTATTAGAACCCGATTAAGAAGGCTAAATTTATGCAATAGTTGCTGTATTTTTGGTGTTTCGACTTTGTAAGAGGCTATACTAAGACTTTATTTGTAAAAGAGGTTGCATTGAAAAAGGAAGTTATGATTTATCAATCTCAAATCCATCTGGAAGTTTCGGTCTCTTCCGAATCCTGCCTAATTAATCCTGTCTGAGCTCTCCGTGAGGCATTTTAGGGAGCAGTAGACTATTATTACTGTCATTCTCTGGGAATGGAACACTATAGGCTTGTTTTTGCAAAGCTATTTTGCTCTGTATTGTATGCTCTATAAGTACTGGCTCTTACTCATTATCCGATTCATCTGGTTGCTCTTGATCATCATTACTGTCCTCCTCATTGTTACTTATTGGATCGAGATTATTAAGTGATATAGTAGGTTTCTATAACTCCTCAAACAAAGCTGCTTTCTTAGACTCAAGATACTTCTTTGTAATGTCAATCTTACTCTGCTTTAATTCAAATTTGGCTGAAAATGAGTGTAGTATAAGCTCTTGGATTGTTGATGGCTTAAGTCGATCTTGCTGATATTGGTAGATAATATGAGTATAGTTAAAGAGCTGTTTAATATTAGTACTACTAGTTGGTGTTGATAGGATATCTTGTACTATTACTGTAAGTACTGGATACTCTTTCTTATATTCCTTCTAAAAAAGATAAGGATTGCTCTTTGTAAGGCCTGTTTGGCTTAGTATAGAAGTAAGAAGATAGGATAGAAATTCTGTACTGACCTTTGCTGAGATATTTATTTATCTCATCAAATGGCTGGTTAATTTCTAGTTGAAGAGATGTCTGTGAGTCGAGAATATTGCTGAGCTTATTAGTAAAGATCTCTTGTTAGGTCTGACTTGCTAAGAGATCTATTGGGAATTGAATATGCTTCTGGTATCGGTCAAATTTCTTTTGTAGGACCTTGTGATATCTCTGCATTTAATCAATCTTCTGACTAGTTTTATCTACTTCCCTCCAATCTTTATTATTAAAGTAGTATAGCTTCTTGGAGGAATAGAGTATAGTAGTGATTATATAGATTGACCTATAATGATCATTATTGATTGCTTGGTAGTATTTTGTAAGTTTTGTATGTGCTATATAAAGAGTCTGGAGTATCTTCTTTTTCCAGACAGTATTCTTGTGCTTTAGTAAATATTTATAGTGTTTAATATGAGAAAAAAGCTGATTGTAAATATTAAAGACTAAATAAATAGTGATATTCTGTGTCTTTGACAAAATATTTATTAAATCAAAAAATGGCTTTGTAATCATAAATAGATACTCAATCTGCTACTACTTATTAGTACTAAGTGCAAATTGGATATACTATTGTTGTTTACAATAGCGATCAATATACTTGTGAAGTCTTTGAGCCTGGTTAAGCATAAGAAATGTAGAGTTCCAATGTGTGCATATATTTTGGATGAGAAGGAGATTTGGATTTTCTGTTTGGAGACTTTGAAATCTATCTTGTCTTTGGGGACTAGTATTGATAAAAATAGTGAGTTCTTGGACTTAGATTTTATTAGATTCTGCTAAGAAAAGAGGCCAATTACTTATTTTCTTAAGTATTATAGCTATGTTTTTTAAAGAATGCCTGATAGACTGTAGAGATTTTGTATGAGTATCTGACTACTCTAACTCTATCTCAGAGTTCTTAGGGTTTACTTTAATAGTATCTAGAAGATTTCTTAGGCTCAGCTGCATTATATGGATAATATATGGAATATAAAAGATAGGAGTGTTATTAAAAGCTAGTGAGTAGACTATCTCTTGAATATCTGAGATTATGGTATTATTGTTAGATGTATTATTAGTAGTAATTGATAGTATCTGATCAGTAATACTATACTCTTTGAAGATTCGGATGATAGTCTTACTGAGATGAGTCCTAGTGTGTGATTCCTGGAGGTGTTTAAATCCAAGAAGTACTTTATAATAGTTCTAATCTTTATCAATGAAGTATCTAGAGATTGCTATAAAGGTCTGAGAGAAAGGGGATATCTAGCAATTAAGTGTGACTAAGAGAGAGGTTTCTTTAGGGAGCTGGTTCAGTATCTTTTGTTGTTGTATCTCTATATCTTTATGTAAAAGCTGTACTAGTGTATGTGCAGAGGGGATTTTGAGTTCTAAATTTGTAAGGTGAGTATAGTGAAGGAGATTCTGGAATTCCTGATACTCAGTATTGTGGAACGGTAGTTTTGCTGTTATAGTATATTGTAGTAGTAGATGATTAAAGGTATCTTGGTAAAAAATCTTGTTTAGTAAGTGATGTGGCTAGAAGAAAAGAAAAATATTAGTAAGGATTCTTATATAGTCTACTATAAGAGAGAATATACTATATCTTATAATAATTTGTTAATACTTTTCTTTATTATACTTGTCAGATTAAGGTATTATCCAGCTTTGAGATAATTATTCATTGGCAAAGAATCTAAATGCTTATATCCTGAATAAACAACTATATTCTTGCAGTATTTGTACATAACCTTTGGCTGACTAGTCTTTGAATATGCAACTTGGTTAAATGAATTCTAAACAGAAGATGTCTTCTGCTTACTATTCTATATAATTGACTTCTAAAGATCTTTCTTCTGGCTATACTCAATTGTAATCTACCAATATATAAACTGTTGTTGAGAGCTGTCTATATTTGGGTCGGTCTTGTTGCTGGGGTAGAGAATAAAGAATAATTAGAGAGGTTTTCTAATATGTTGTAGTATACTAGGTGGTACTGGAGTTTGAAGAAGAGCTAGAGGTTCAAAGAAAGAGGCAGATTATGTTGAAAGTGGAATACTGAGTTTCTTGGAGAAATTGTTTGATTGGAGAAGATCTGAATTAATAAATGAATTAGCATACTGTGAGTCTTTATATTGTATATCTGATACTTGTGAAAAAGATATAATGGGGCTATAGGCTAATTGTTGGAAGATAGAATGAAGAAGTAGTGCTCTTATTAAAAGAGACTTACTGAAATCCTAGCTGAAATAAGAGGGGGGCATAGGCAAATAGTATTGTGGTTGAGATTCCAATATGTCGAGATTATATTATAAAGCTAATTGGCTATTAGTTTATAGATGTGGAGATTCTGTTGGATAATTATACGATTATTGTATAATTACTAGTGGATATCTGTAGGAATTATTCAACTATCCAATGGATTACCAAAATCACTTATCTAATCCTCCTTGAATACCTACTATTATATTTTTTTTCTTTCTTGTTTTATGTATAGATATGCTGTTATGGAAAGTAATAAAGTATGTAGGTAATTAGAATAAGTATCTAGGAATATACTGATATTATTTTTAAAATAATTGGAATATATTTGATGGAGTGTACTAGATCTGGATAATTTTGGATAAGAAATACCTGAGTCTCTTATCTACAAATATATAATGAAACAGCAGGAGTATATATAGTAGGTCTGCCGAAGGAGAATGAGTTGAAGAGATGAAAGGAGGAAGGCTGTGGATTATGCCTTTGGTATAGGGTGCTGGTAGATGACAATGACTCTAGAAACTTATACTGGACTCACAAACTCGAATGTAAACTGTGAATTGGATGAGGTCTAAACTCCTACAATGTGGTAGTTATTATACAGTGAGCATGGGCTGTCTAAGTGGTGTAGTAAGGCAGAAACCCCACTATGATAACTATTTTATCTTATTTTTCAATACACTAGTGTGGAAATCTTGTAATTTTAAGATAATGCACTACTATAGCAAATTCAATATAAATTTAAGCAAAACTATTTCTTCTGATCCCACGCTCTTTTGAATACACAGAGTAATTTGAAGATTTTGTTGAAAAAGTATATAAGAAAGTATGTGTTTACGGTAATGACGAAACGTGAAGGTAATATGTATAAATTCAAGTGCGTATCAGCAATATAAATGTCACCTGATAGTCCAGACTAAGGTAAATTAGCGACTTTAATGCTAGTGTGGATAGTCAGTGGATACCCAACTATCCACTTGGATATCCGTCGGATATCCGCATGCGGATGTGGATAATCAAGTACTATCCAACTATCCACAAACTGCGGATAACGATAATGGACCATTATTGTTATCATACGATATGCCGCAGTCTATATTCCGCATATCAGTCACATGGACTGCAGTCACGTGGGGAAGACGTCGGTGTAGAGTGTGTTACGTGGATGTGGGAGGCTCCGCGGAGCAGCTTATCTAGATCGTGGAGGATTTCTCCTCTCTTTCCTTTCCCAAGTTTAGAATTTCTCTATGTTACGTGCTAAATTCATTATTTTGCATCGGTTTCTTGAGAGTTCATATAATTCTAAACTTCCCTTTCACTTCCTATATAGGTAATAAGCTCTTTTTGCTATGCCAATGTGTAAAATCAAACATATTGTTGTCTTCGATGTGTCGAAACCTCCGATTGGGTTATTAGCCGGATAATCCCCGACAAATTAAGTCTAAGAGCAAAGCTATTAGCTATTAAGACTCAGATTCAACTACTACTATACCAATTCCAGCCCTGTATTTCCTAGCTAATCTCACTGATCAATACATTGCCGATCTTGAGTGTCAAATTGCCTTACTGCTTTAGTAGTGTTCTGTAATTATTGAGTCCAATTCTGAAGGTAGTAAGGAATATTACTCTGTAAAGCTGTCTAATCCCAAGAAGCTTATTGATGGGAAGAACTCTCTCTATTGTTATTAGAAGTAGTAGATTCGCCAGAAACTTAAGGCCAATAGGAATTATGTAACAGTTTATATTATATGCTCTACATATGTTCCGCATATTAGTCACATGGACTGTAGTTATATAGGGAAGACATCGGTATAGAGTATGTCACGTGGATGTGGGAGGCTTTGTGGAGCAGCTTATCTAGATTGTGGAGGATTCCTCCTCTCCTTCCTTCCCCAAGTTTAGAATTTCTCTATGTTACACGCTAAATTCATCATTTTGCATCAGTTTCTTGAGAGTTTATATAATTCTAAACTTCCCTTTTACTTCCTATATGGGCAATAAGCTCTTTTTGCTGTGCTAATATGTAAAATCAAATATATCGTTGTCTTTGATGTATTGAAATCTCCGATTGGGTTATCAGTCGGACGATCCCTGATAAACCGAGCCTGAGGGTGAAGCTGTTGGCTGTTAAGGTCTAGGTTTAACTACTGCTATACCAATTTTAGCTCTGTATTTTCTAGCTAACCTTACTGACCAATATATTACTAATCTTGAGTATTAGATTATCTTATTACTTCAGCAGTGCTCTGTAACTACTAAGTCTGACCCTGAAGGCAATAAGAAATATTACTCTGTGAAGCTACCTGATTTTGAGAAGCTTACTAATGGAAAGGACTCTTTCTATTATTATTGGGAGTAGTAGGTTTGCTAGAAACTCAAGGCCAATAGGGATTACTTTTCTATAGATAAGTATAAGATCTACTATATTTCTATATATATTACTAGTTGTATAATAATGATATTGTCTTTTTATCTCTAGAAGGACTATTAAGATATATTTACTACTATCAATAAAGTCTTTAATTTCCTATAAAACTAGTTTGAGGATATTAATTAGATTATTAAGTATTAATGTAAGTTCTAGACTCTCTAGTAAGAGAATATCTCTAAGTACCAAGACTTTATATCTATATTCTAGTATCTAGCTAATAAATCTCATTTTCTTACCGAATTCTGGAAGAGTAAAATATAGCTAAAATTGCCTTGTTGGGTCTAGTACTATATAGAAATAACTAAGTATAATCCTATTGTTTTCTTTATTTAATTTGAGAAATTGGTTTCTATCTAAGCAAATATTACTTCTAAATCTACTGGCAAAATACATTTTTCTTTCCCCAGTTCTAGTTCTATACCAAAAGTTAATACAAAGATTGAATCTAAGGTTAAGCAGGAATCCAAGTCTCAATCTTCTATTCCTACAGCCAATATCCTGAAGGCTTAGACTCAGTTCTTGGCTAAAAGAACTTATCTCTATACAGAGGACTATTACTATAACTGTAAGGACCTAGAATACCTTACTACTGTATACTCTAAATCCAAGGTATTGACTCAAGTCCAAATTCAGGATAAAGAAACTATAGAGAATACCCCAAGAGTAACTGAGGTCTTCTTTGAGACTGAGTTAGAAAACTAGTATATCTAAGTTAAGTCTTCTACTTGGATAGTCTAGTCTAGAAAGAATTGAATAAGAATAGTGTTAGAATATTGTATTCTGTAGACTCTATATTCTTATACTTGGTAGTTTTAATAGTAAATTTAACTATATTATCTATAATAACTCTTTTTGATATTGGAACAAATATAAATATTCTAATATAAGAAGACTTAATTATCAAGCTAGAGAAGGAATAGCCAGTTAAATGTTATTGGATTTGAGTGCCTATCTAAAATAGATTATAGAATGGGACTCTAGGGATTCTCTTTATTGAATTAATTCAACTTATCTTTACTATAGGTGATTGTCTATTTAAATAATAATAGTATGTTATTGCTAAAGAAATAGTACAGTCTATTATTATTAGATAATATTGGATAAAGCCAAAAAACATCTGGTTACAGACCTCTATAAATACCCCCTACTTTGGGGATTGATAAGACTTAATCTTTGAGAAGATCTAGTACCTATATTGACTATTAAATAGAGTACTACTAGATAAGGATAGTAATCCAAAGACTATAGATAGACTGCGGCAGCATCCGCAAGATCCAAGGATATCCGCAATCCACATCCACAAATTGCGGATATGGATATGATTTG
>JAOYNU010130521.1:0-26200 GCA_026745395.1 Tympanopsis confertula | reverse complement strand
CCCCTTTTTTTAATAAAAAGGGCTTCGGATAGGGCTCTTTTAGCTTCTTCGTAAAAAAAAGCTATAACTTTTTCTAAATTATAGTTTTCTCTATTCTAAAAGATAGAGTAGTTAATTTACTTTATTTCTTCGTTAAAATAGAAAGTAATTTTTCTATAAGTAATATAATAGCTATAGTTTCCGGGATTTCGAGTTTTCCGGCCTTTAATTTAAAGATATAATCTTTAAATAAGGTAAAGTATACTTTTATATTTCCGTTTTTAATAGAGAGTCGTAGTAGGTCTTAAGTAGTAGAGAAGTAGTATAAATACCCCTAAGGGTAGTAGTTCTCTTTTAGAACTTTCTAGGCTTTAAACCCGTCTTTTATTTCTTAAATTAGGCTTCTAAGCCTTTATTTATAGTAAGTAGAGATAATAGCCTATACTAGGATATACTTCTTTTTTCTAGTATTTTTAGCTTCGGAAGATCTCGTAGTAGGGATATCCGGAGGTTCGGAATTTTCTACGTATTCCTAGAGTTCTCTATAAATTAGTAGAGTTTCTATATTAGAAGCCTACTTTTTATAGTTTAAGGATCCCTTAAGTTTCTTATATTCTAGCTCTATTTTAGCTATTCTTTTACCTAGATTTCTATTAAATAACCTTTAGTTATCTAGATCTAGATAGATAGAGGATAGTTAAAAACTTAGAATAGTTACTATTTTAAACCTAGCTTATAGCTAGATAGAATCCTTAAATACCTAGCGTATAGCTAGTTTTAGACTTCTAAATACCTAGCTTATAGCTAGTTTTTTCTTAGTAAAGTTATTTTCTTTTTAAATCTTTTTAAGACTTAAAAAGTAAAAGTAAAAAAGGAAAAAGGATTATTTTATAAGGAAAATTTCTTCTAAATAAGGTATTTTATATATAAAAAAGGTCGTATTTTACTTATAAATAGGAATTTTTTCCTTTTTTCTATATCCCTATTTCTTCTTCTTAAAAGTATAATAGGTCTTAAGAAAAGTAAAAACTAGTTTTATTAAGATAAGAATATAGTATAAAAGGATAAAAATAATAATAAAAATAGTATTTTTCGAACTAGTAAAAAATACTAATTCTAATAATATTCTTTATATATTAATTAGGAAAAAGTTATAAACGGAAAGATTTTCGCTAGTCGGTAGAAATACGAATAAATTCGTAAAGAAGGTAAAAGTTAATTTAGTATAAAAGATTTAGTAAGTAGATTCTAGTAGGAAAAAAAGTTTTTAGAATAAATACGTTTTAGTAGAGTTCTAGTTAGAATAAGTTTTAGTATATATATATATTATTTCCCGTTATAACTAAAATATTTAGAGATAATAAGATATCTAGTAGTCGATATACTAAATTAAATCCGGGTTTTCGTATTTATTTTATACCGAGATATATCGAAAGTATATTTATTTTTTATAGAAAAATCGCGAGAATTTAATAAGAAAAAGTTAATATAAATTAATTAAGTTTTAAAAGTATAGTAATACGGCGAAAATATAAAGATTTATCGTATAGGATTTTTCTTCCGACTATTAATCTATTAAAAGGATAGTCTTTATAATAAGGAGAGGGAAGAGGATATAGAAAATAACTTTTTATAGTAGGAATTTATATATAAAGAGATCGATAATTATATTAAGTTCCCTATTTTAGGTAGGATAGATATCTTCTTTTATAGATTATAAAGACCTATCTAGACCTACTTACTAATTAAAATAGTTTATTTTTATCCTTTATTTCGGGATCTTTTTATAATTAGCTAGTATTTACCAGCTACTTATTAGTTATTAACACCTAGCTGCATTTAGGGTTGCTAGTGTGTTATGAATACCGATAAATAATAATAACGATAATAATAGTAATAATAACTATAATAAGTTCTACGACTATCTCGAGGGTCTAGAGCGCTATATTACTAGGACTCTACTAGATATACTAGATAAGTATATAGAATACATCTATAGCTATTTTAATTATCTAACGGGTCTAATTAATAATAATAAAGGTAGGGGCGAGGGTAAGGGTAAAGGCGAGGGTAAAAATAAGGGTAATAATAAAGGTAAAGCTATCGGGGGTACCTCTAGGGCTCTAGGAGCTAGGGACTATTCTTCTATTATCTAATAAGTATAGCCTATTAGCCGATTATATAGTAATTATAGCCGCGTTATATAGCGCCTAATAATATATTATTTTATCGTATTATTCTATCTTATAATATAGTAGTATTTTTATAATACTTCTATAGACTTTTATTCCGTAAGTTATACTTTACTTATTTTTTTAAATTTTCTTTATTTTTCCTTATACTCTTATTATATCTTTTTATCGTTAAAGTATTTTTAGGGTTCCTAGGTATCTTCGACTTTATTATATCCTAATTATCGTACTCTATATAGCCTATTCTTTCTATTACCTCTATAATCTACGATAAAATCGACTTTATATATAGTTTCTCTATCGAAAAGATTATCCGATAGTATCTCTAACGTCTTATTAAGCTTATAGATATAAGGTTTAAGGCTTTATATATTAAATATACTATAAATACGTATTATTAGTAGAAGGTTTAGTTTAATAGTATTTCTAGACGACTTAATTAACTTAATTTAATATAAGTTTATTTATTTAAATCCTAGTTTTTAATATAGTTATAAGAGGTTAATATTTTTCGTATTTAATAGAACCTATTAGTTAATTTAAAAAGAGTATTCTTTTCGCTTTTTATTATACTATTAAGATATAAATACTTATACTTTTAGTAAAACTTCTCTTATAAGGTCTTTATCTTTTACTATTATCTCTACTCGGTTCTCTACTTCTTTAGTATACTTATACGGTATTCCTACGGTATTATAAAGTATACGTAACTCGTACTTAAATAGAAGTTTTACTAGGGTTTATTTTATTACTAAAGACTTAGATATATTATATATAGCTTAAGCTAGTAATAGCTAATTATCCTAGTTATCTTAATACTTCGAATAATAACTTCTAAAATACTATTCTAAGACCTAGTTCTATTTCTCTATATACCTATTAGTATAGGGGTAGAAGCTAATAATTAAACTTTTTTTTAATAAGTAGGAGGTTATAAAAGCTAGACTACTATTTACTTATAAATACCGAGCCTCTATCCGATATTATTCTTATTAGTAGCTTATATAACTAGAAGATCTTATTTAAAAATAACTATATTAGATCTATACTATAGATACGCTTTTAATAAGGGATATTACGAACTTCGTCTATAATATAAGCTCTATATATAATACTATATAAGATAGTATTTATACTACGTAATTATAAGCGGATCCCCCGCGCCCTACCGTAGTAGAGATTTTCTCTTCTCTTTATCTCTATAAATTTATAAAATCTCTATACTAAAATCTACCTAGTAATTCGGCCTATAATATATTTATAAAGATTAACTAACTACTATTAGGAATAATTTTAGCTTATATCTTATATATATTTATTATATTCCTTAGAACTTTTACTCGCTAATTATAATAAATTTACTTTATACTACCCGCCCTTATATATAGAACCTATTACTATATCCGTACCGAACTTAATAACGATAATTACTACGAATTCTACTAAAAGAAAGAATAAACTACTATTATAATTATACTTTTACCCCTACATTCGGAGGTATAGCTTTTACTTTATTCTCCGAAGAAACTATTTTTAATTTTAAATAATACTACTAATAAATCCTTTAGAACCCCCCGATATATAAATACTTTTATATATTATACTTTATCTTTACTTATATTTAACCCTATCTTTTTCTATTATATTTAACTTAGCGAACTCGCCGAAGAGGAGTATACCCTCGCCGCTAATTAGGCTAAACTAAACTCCTTCGATATTTTACCTATTACTAGATTTTAAGGAAAAGCCTAATATAAATAAGTTACGATAAATACTAATAAGATTAATAAGTATATTTATAATAACCTAGGTTAAATTAGTAAGACTATTTATATTTTATCTTCTTATACTACTATAATAACTTTATAGGATAATAACTAAATAGCCTAGTACTATAAAATTTATAAATCTTATAACGCCTTCTTTACGAGAAATAAAGAATAAGTATCTAAGAATACTAAACTTTATATTAAAATCGATAAACTATATACCGGATATAAGCTCGCTATAGAATAATACGAGGTAATAAAAGCTAACTTCTTAATTAATAAAATCCGTATTACTTATTTTAAAAATATCGAGAATTAACTTACTACTATTTAAATTACGAATACTTATTTCGAATACTAGGTAATTATATTATAGAAGGAGACTAAAAAATTAGATACCCGAGTCTACCTAGTTTATAAATAGTTTTAGGCTACTTTTTCTTTAGTTACTTATTTTAGTATCCTATCCGGTACTAAACCCCTAGAGAAGCTCTCTAATAATATAACCCCGAAATTCTTTAATTAGAAAGTCGAAATCTTCTATTTTATTAAAAGATATATACCTTATACCGATAATAAATAGCTAATAGAATTCGCTTTATCTCGTACTACTAGGAAAACTAAAATTTACTTCTTACTTTAAGAGTTTTTAGAAATTACCTTTTTTACTAATTTAGATAAACTAATTAAGTATCTAAGATAATTCTTTATTAACTATAATAAGAAAACCGAATATTATACCCGCTAGTTAAAGTTCTAATTAGCCGAAAGTAGAAATAGCGATAAATTCCTTCGTAAATTTCTTCGTAAATTACTCCTATTCTCCGTCTTATTTTATAAACTTCTCGACGATTTTAAAAAAGAACTCTACGAGAAACTACTACTTATACTCTAAATTAAGATCTTATATAATCTTAAGGATAATAGCTATACTTAATCTATATTCTAGAAAGTTTTCCTCTAATAGAGTTCTATTTATACTACTCTTATTTATTAGGAATATATTAAAAACCCTTATATAATAACTTATATTTCGATTTATAGTTTTACTACTACTTTTACTAGACCCCCGACTAATAGTAATAATAAATATATCTATATCGATTTCGAATATAATATAGATAATAAGAAGTATTTTAAAAACCTATACTTAAAGTACCTCGCCGAGGAGGGAAAGTATTTTAAGTATAAAAAAACTAGATACTCTACATTAAAGTACTAAAATACTACTATAAACTAGTCTACTTTTACTACTACTACTACTTCTATCGCTACTATTATAAGTAGAGCTCTTCTTACTAGTATAAAGAAAAGGAAAAATATTAAATTCGAAGATAACTATATTTATAATATTATAAAAGAGGAGGACTTAGAAAACGAGTTAGCCTAAGAAAAGACTCCTTTTTAGGTCTAATCGATATTATTATAGGACTACTAGAGACCGGATTAATAGATAAAAAATTACTACTAGTTTAATATTTTTTAAGTAGTAAATTAGAAAACTCTTTTTTCTCTATATAAGCCTACTATAATACTAGACTAATTTTCTATATATATATAAACCCCTATACTACCTAAGACCTAGTTACTAGGGAATAAGAATTATTAAATAATTTAAAGAGCTTATCTCTTTCGGCGACTTCTAAGGAAAAAAAAGCTAAAGAAGTTAACTATTACTTTTTTACCGATTTCGTCCTCGCCCGATAAAAACTCGACTAATAATATTATATTTTTATTATAAATATAGAATAAGATATCCTTTTTAAAAAGAAGTTCTTTAACTATTATAGTATCGACTTCTCTTTTACTAATTAGAAATTTATATAAAAAGACGGGATAACTACTTCTATAACTTTTATACGACTAATTATAATACGTCGTAGTATAAGGATTTTATATATTACTACTACTAAGTAGGATAATTTCGAAAAATATACCTAAAAAAAGGTAAAATAAATTATAAATTTCGCTTATATTCTAATAAAAATCGATAAATTCTATATAAATTTACCTATAAAAACCGCCTTAGTTTTAAATAAATACTAAAAGTACGCCTATATCTTCTCTATATTAGATATTAAAAAACTACTACTTTACCGACCCGACGATATCTAGATTAGATTTAAGGACGAGTTATTTTAAAAAGATACCTTTTTATACCGATTTATACTCGAATAATTCGAGTATATCTACGACTATTTAAAAAAGAACTTAGTAAATAGGTTTATTATACTTTCGGAATATCTATTTTCGAGCCCGATTCTCCTTATAAAAAAGTTAAATAATAAGTACTACTTTTATATAAATTACCGAATTTTAAATAATTATATAGTCTAAGTTATTTACCTATTACCCTTTTTATAAAATACCTAGAACCTCCTCTATAAGATAAAATAATTTACTAAATTAGATATTATAACTACTTTTAATAAAATACGTATAGACCCTAGGTCTAAGGAGTTTACTATATTTAAAATCCGCTATAGGTTATATAAGTATCGAGTTATATTTTTTAGTATTATTAATAGTTTTACTAACTTCTAATAATATATTAATAAAGCCCTAAGCGGGCTCCTCGATAATATCTATATTACTTATATCGATAATATCCTAATCTTTTTATAAATAAAAAAAGAATATATAAAAAATATAAACTAAGTTCTTACCCGCCTCTTAACTACTAGATTCTAATATAATATTACTAAAATAGAATTCTATATATACTAGATAAAGTTTCTCGGATATATTATATTAGCCGACGGTATTTAATTAGATTTTACGAAGTTAAGCGATATCGAATTTTAAGCTACCCCTAAACGTATTACCGATATCCGCTCTTTTTTAGGATTTTATAATTTCTACTATAAATTTATTAGTAATTATAACTAATTTATTAGACTTTTATACTAACTAACTAAATATAGTATAAAATAGCGGTAAGGAGAAGAAAAAGAGACTACTTTTACGAACTTCTATAAGGCTATAACTAGTAGGCCTATCCTCGCTACTTATAATTTAAACCGATAAATAAAAGTCGAGACTAACTCTTCTAATACCGTAATAGCTAGTATATTCTACTAATTATAAGATAATAACGAATAGTATCCTATATTCTACTATAACTATAGTATAAATAAAGCTAAAGTATAATATAAGATCTATAATAAAGAAATACTTATATTTATCCTTATAATCTAGGAATAGAAATTAGAACTCTAAAAACTAATAAAACCTATCCTATTTATTACTAATTACTACGACCTCGAGTATTTTAGTATAAAATAATATATAAATAAGTACTAAATATACTAGCTCGACGATTTTATACTACTCGACTATAAAATTATTTATTAACTAAGGAGAGATAATAATACTACTAATAACTTCTCCCGGAAAAATAAATAAGTAAAAATATAAAAAGCGCGAAAAGAATAAAAATACTAGATCGCTTTAATACTAAATTTATATATAGTATTTACCCCGTATACTACTTTATTATTTATAAATTTAGTTATTAGGGTTATAGCTTACCTCGCCCCGATAGAAGTAGGCCTAATTAGCGAACCCGAGTACTTACTAGAGCTTTAATTTAAGTACTTATTTACCGAATTTAAAAACTTTACCCTAATCGACGAGGTATTTTAATTAAATTATATCGCCGAAGAACCCGAATAAACTTAGGCCGATAGGGGTAAAAATAACTAAATATTAGAAAATAGATTAATTAAAAACCTAGGTAAACTCTAGGTATTACCTATAACCCTA
Organism: Tympanopsis confertula; assembly: GCA_026745395.1. Taxonomy (NCBI): domain Eukaryota; kingdom Fungi; phylum Ascomycota; class Sordariomycetes; order Coronophorales; family Scortechiniaceae; genus Tympanopsis; species Tympanopsis confertula. The sequence continues at coordinate 18,495 of JAOYNU010130521.1, read as the reverse complement.
GAACTCTATACTTAGTTTATATAAGAAGCCTATAACTAACCTACTACTAGATATAGTAGATAAATAAAGATAGAGCTTTTACTATATTACTACTATTACTAGAAAAGTATTAAGTACGATATAATAAAATACTAAAAAGTATACTATATCTATTAATATAATAAGACTTAAAGAGATTATACTACCGGGCTACTTTAGCTATTACTTATCCCCGAACGCCTTTAGTAGTATATCTTAATAGACTATAAAGAACTACCCCTAGATAAATACGGATTCGATAACGTTTTTATAGTTATATACCGACTTAATAAATATATACTTATTATCCTATATTACCGAATAATTACTACCCGCTAAACTATTAAACTCTTCTATAACTATATTCTCCGATACTTTAGGCTACTTATATTTATTATATCCGATTATAGCCCTTAATTTATCGTAAAATAGTAGAAAGAAATATATACCTATCTTAGTATAGAATAAAGACTAAGTATCTTCTACTATCTATAGACTAATAGAAATACCGAGATTATAAATTGTACTTCGAGAAATACCTCCTATTTTTCGTAAATAAATATAAGATAAATTAGAGCGATTTTATCGCTTATACCGACTATATTTAACTTATAATTTACTACGAAATTATTAATATATTACTAATCGAGCTTAAAATAAAGTATTTTCCTCTAAACTACTTCGCCTAGGAATAAATCCCGGACGATATTCCGCCCGATAACTACCTCTTACGATAAGATACTTAGACCTAAGTATAGATTTACTACGATATATAGGAAATTATAAGAATAAATACCTAAAATACCTAAAAGTAATAGTAAAAATAAGCTAATAAGTACTATTATAGTATTAATTAGATAGTTAGCGACTCCGTATATATTAATACTAATAAAGAGAAAATATATAATTACGACCGGAATATCGGCTTTTTTAAAGTTATATAATAAGTAAAATACTTTTTCGAGGTCGATATCTTTACTTATTAGAAACTATATTACTTTATTAACCCCGAACGCCTATATAAAGCCGAAACTCTTAAATTACCCGGCTAATATTACCCCGAACCGGAACTTAATTTTATCGATAACGAACTAGAATAAGAAGTCTCCTAGATCTTAAATAGCCGTATAACGAGGGGGAGACTTAAATATTAAATAAAATAGATAGGGTTTAAACCCGACGACTAGTAGTATAATACTAATAATTTTAAGTATATACTTATATAATTTAAAGAATATTATAACTAATACCTAAATAGAGTAGGACTACTTTAAAACTTTAAATATTAATTACTTTATACTATAGATAATAAAAAATTAGAGGAAAGACCGAATAATAATATACCGGTAACCGTACCCGAATAGCTATACCGGAGGAATAGACGAGGAGGGGGGTAATATTACGAATTTTATCTATAATATAAACTCTATATATAAGACTATATAAAATAGTATTTATATTAGGTAATTATAAGTAGATCCCCCGCGCCCTACTATAGTAGAGATTTTCTCTTCTCCTTATCTCTATAAAGTTATAAAATCTCCGTACTAAAGTCTACCTAGTAATCCGGCCCGTAATAGGTGATATACTTAATTTATTTTATAAATCTATTTATAACTACTAGAATTAAATTATAATACCGGCCTCTTTTAGAGGATACTAGGGGTAGGTTTATAATAAAATTAATAGTAATCCCTTACTATAGGACTTAAAAGATAGGTAAGGGTTTAAGTAAATTATATAGTTTTTTTAGTAAAAGTTTAGACGCCTAATATATACTATAAGTATATACCTACTACTTAGTATTTTTATTTATACTAGGCTAAAAACGTACTTTTAATACGAGCTATTATCCTAGATATACCCTAGTACCTAGTATACGGGTTATTATAGTATAAGTATAATATTTTAATATTTAGACTATTTAAGGTATATATTTTACTATTCCGATAGAGTAGACTATACTCTTTAAGCTAAATAGTCGATTTAGTTCTCCTAGAAGTATTTTTAATATAAGATATTTAGGACGATCTCCGTTCGGTAATAAAGGTATCCCTTTAATACGCCTCGTAGAGTATATCTTTAAATATAGTATTTTTAATAAGGTCTAATTATAGATTTAAATTAAAGAGTATAATACGTACTACTTTACCGTCTTCTTTAAAGGTAAAATTAGTTATTTTCTCCTTATCGATAACGTAGGATACTATAAACTATTTTCCCTAATAGTAGGAAAACCTAAAGCGTATATTTAAATTACTATACTATTACTTAGATATCCTATTACTAGCCTCGAAGGTCTTATCTCCTTAAGCTAGATATAGAGGTATTAATTTAGAAAACTTATAATATACTACTAGAGTACTAGCTTTAACCTAAGGGGAGTATCCTATAATAGGGTAATACTTAATAAAATTATTTAGTATTACTACTATATATTTAGTATACTTCTATAGTATAGCTTTTTTATTTATAAAATACAATTAAAATTAAAGTATAATAGCCTATTTCTCTTCTCTTCTCTTTATAAGGTTATTAAAATCTAGCCTTTATAATAGAAGATCTACTAGGTTCTTCCGCCCTAGGAAGTAGGTAATTATAAAATTAAAAAGAACTAGGTATAATAATACTATTACTTACTTTAGAGATAACTAGGGTTTTAATAGTAAATATTTAATATTTAGATAATCTATTCTTATATTTATAACTACTAAAGTATATATAAAGTAGTACCTCTAAATCTTAAAACTCTTATAAATAACTAGAAGCTCTATATCTAAGGTATTATAGTATAAGTTAGTATTCTTAAACTTCCTCGATATAAAGGCTATAAGGGCCTACGCCCCTATAGGCTACTTCTAGCTAAAAATAGCTCTAATTATAAAGTCTAAGGTATTAGTCTTAATACTAATAGGGTACTTAGGCCGAAAGTAGGCTAGTATAATAGCTTCTATAAAGGCCTTCTTTAATTCTTCTACTACTTACTAGCCCTTATTCCCTATATCTAGGGGTCTTATACGGAGCCGTTTTCCTTTAATCTTCTTCTATCTAGCTATAAGGGGCTTCTTATATATAGTTACGGTATTATCCTAATATATTAGGTTATTTAAAAGAACTATAATTCTACTATAATTCTTAATAAATAGCCTATAGTAACCGGCTAATCTAGTAAACGATATAATATCTTATATTAATCGAGGTTTAGGCTAATCGAGTATCTCCTTAACTTTTATAGGATCTATACTAATTCCCCTAACGCCTACGACCTAATTAAGATAACCTACTTCGTTAATCTTAAACTTATACTTCTTAAAGTTCTTATAGTAGCTAGTATCTCGAAAGGCTTTAACGATTATTTTAATATAATTAATATATTCTTCTAATATATTATAATAAATAAGTATATCGTCTATATATACGATATAATAGGTATTTATAAAGTCTTTTAGGATATCTTCTATATAATTTTAGAATATACCGGGCGCGTTTATAAGCCTAAATAGTATTACTATATATTTAAAATACTTATATTTATATCTCTATATTATCTTCTACTTATTACTTTCGCGAATATATATCCTATAATATACGTACTTAAAGTCTAGTTTCGAGAAGACTTTAGCCTTCGATAGGCGTTCGAGGATATTATTAATAAATAAGAGAGGCGTACGATCTTTCTTTATAATAGTATTAAGTTTATAATAATCTATATAGAGCTATAAAATATTTACCTTTTTTAGTACGAAAAGAACTAAAGCCTTTAGAAGGCTATTACTTCTACTAATCTATCCTAAATCTAGAGCTTACTCTACGTAGTCTTTAAGGGTCTTTAACTCTTTCTTATATAATAGGTAGATAAGGGCGTACTTAAGGGGTAAGTTATCTAAGTCGATCGTATAGGTTTTTCTACTTAATAAGTGTAATCTATCTATAGCCTCTATATTTAGGAACTTCTTTTCCTTATTAGTCTACTAGCTAGGGCGCTTTTATAGTATACTATCTTTCTTTTAGGGGGCGATAATACTACTAGCCGGTCGAGAAATAGATATCGGAATCTACTTTTATTAACTAATCTAGCCCGATTATTATCTAGTATCTAAAATTATAGATCTTCGTAATAATTATATTATAATTAAAAGTTTAGGTTTTTCCTTCCGAATCTATAATTTTTATAACGGTAATTACTCTTCCTCCTATTTTTATATCTCCTTACGCTATTATAGTATTAATTATATCTCTTATAGGTATAAGAATAGCCCTACTTTTCTTCTTCTACTAGGTTTTATTAATTATAATTAATAATTTAGCTTTTATATCTAGAAGAGTACTTATATTTTTATATTAATATCCTACTTTTACGATAATAGGTATAATAAGTCTTTTCTTCGTAAAGATAAATTATCGGGCTTTATCTTAAGGTTTAATTCTAGTTATTAGTATTCTATTATTATTTAACTTCTCCTATATAGCTATTTCGGCTAGGAGAAAAGGTAGGCTATAGTATTTAGTCGTATAGGACCTTTTACTATACTAAGTATAGTTTAGGGCTATATACTAGGGTCTCGTATAGCTTATAAGCTTATATTTATAATACCTAAGTATAGAAGAATTTCTACTTACCCTATATCCCTAAGGTATATTTATAATATAACTAGGATATAGCTATTTATTAATAGTATTATTTTTCTAGGCTTCTAGAGGGTTTATAGATAGGCCTTCTAATATATCGTAAGCTCTTTTAATACCTTTATACTTTAAACCCCTATTACGATTATTCTTACGCCCTTTATCCCTTAAATAGTAGGTCTATTATAGGGGTCTTTCCTCGGCTAAAGCGAAACTATTTAGCTCTTAAAGGATAGGGGAGTAGAACTAGCCCTAGGGATAATAATCTTTTTACTTTTTTTATTAGCTATATAGTAGATAGTAAATACTTAGAATATTTTAGGGAGCTCTTATAGAGTTTCGGCTTTAACTCTTAGGATATTATAAATTAAGGTAATTAGTAGTTTATATTCTTATTATTACCGGTTTATTAATACCGCTATAATATCTCTACTATATAAGTAAAGTAAAGTTAGTTCTAAGTCTAAGAACCCTAGGAAATTATTCTATTTAACCTTAAATATCTAGTTATCGTAAGTACTAGCGATATATATAGTCTAATAGGTTCTAGCTTATCTTCTAAAGTTAGCTTATTTTAGTATTACTTTCTCGATATCGTCTTTAATTTTATATGAATTAATAGTATAGTATAGCTATTATAAGAAGGTATTCTTATTCTCCTCTAAGTTCTTTTTAAACTTAATAGGTAGATATTATAGCTAGGAGCGTAGTAATAGGGAAGACCTCGGTATATTAGTACGATCTAGGGGTAGGATACGTAACCCGATATAAGGGATAGAACGGGATACGTAATCTAATATAAGGGGTAATACGTAGGAAAAAAGGGCTTAAAAAAGGGGGCTACGACGCGTAGAAAAACCCTTCTCTTCTTAAGAATATTATTCTCGTTAAGTTAGACCGTAAGGTTAAAGAATAATAAAATATATAATTTTAATTACCTCTTCTTACGTATACCTAGTTACTTTTTACGTAATTCTACTATATACTTACGCTAGATTTAATTATAATATGATAATATTCTTCTAAAACTATTTTTTAGTATAGCGACTAACTAAGATAAGTAGGAAAAGACTAATACGTATACGTATTATATACTTAAGAATAGTTAATAGTAATAGTAAGGGAATACCTACTTTTATAATTTTTAATATAAACCTACTCGAAGATCCCGATTACGCCGATATTTTAGTTAATATACTATAGCTAGACCCTCTTATATAGAAACTACTAATACTTAGAGAAGAACTACGCCGCCTTATTATATAGGCTTATAAAAAAAAGGAGAAAGAAGCCCTAGAATACTATACTACTTAAAGAGATACCGGTATCTAGTATCGGGATATATCGGACTATATAGATATATAGGAAGGCCCGAAAGGGGTCCCTTATACCTACGCTCTTCTTTTATATCCTAAAACTAGGAACCCTCGTATCTAGAAGATAGAGCTAAATATATAGTTTAATACTTTAATAAATACGAATCTCGACGATTTCCTCTATAAGTATAGTTATATAGTAGCTAGCGAGGGTATTCTACGCGATATTAATAAAATCTATCTTATAGAATATAATTTCTTAACCTTAGTCTAAATTAAGTAGTATTAATATATATAAACTACTTATTAAAACGACTAGACCTTTATTTTATAAGTAGAATACGAGAACTAGATCCGTAGCCTAATCTCTCCTATTAAGATACGAGGGATTAATACCGTTATAAAATTCGTATCGGCCTACTAGTATTATAGATAGTATACTATCGAATTTATCGATTACTTTATTAGCCTTTAAGCCGAAATCCCTATATTTATACCTAACCTCTATTAAATATAATATATTTATAGTAATATACTAAATACTACTATAGGATAGCTATTTACGGGGTAAAAAGCCTTCCCTAAAACCCTTATAGAACTATATACTAGAGCTATAACTACTAATAGCTTTTTTAGGACCGGTAAATAACCTAATAAGGGTTATAAAACTACCGAGGTTAAGTATATAAAATTCTCTATACCTATTAAAGCCTTTACTAGTAAAAGATAAGAAGCCGATTACCTTATCTATACTAATTATCTCGACCTCTACTAGGCCTAGAACTTATATACCGGGCTTACGTAAGGGGATAAGGCGGGGTTTTACTGCGATTTACTATAAGTATAGAGGAAGCGGATATAGAAAGCCTAAATATATATAGCCTAATTATTCGTATAGAAGTAATTTCTATATTACTAGTAAATATAACGAATTAATAAGGAAAAGATCTACGATAACTAGGGTAAATACGATACCTCTTAGACTTTAGTCTAGCTAGGGATAATACTAGGACCTATACTTTAATAGCCTTTAAATAATTATCCCTATTATAATCCGTATAAATTACTAGTAAGTAGACTTAAATACCCTCCTAGACTTAAGAAACGAGGGGATTATTTTTAACTTAGCCTAGTACTATTTATTCGGCGGAAGTATAAAAGACTTTTTACCTCGTAAAATAACTTTTATACCCTTTATACCCTGGCGAAAGTTATAAGGCCGATAGAGAAAAGAAGCTCCTAGTTAAGGTAAAAGATATATAAAGAGTTATATAGAGATATTACTTAACTATAATTATTACGTTTTTTTACGAAAGAAAATACTAGATTATTTTAGGGTAGTTATAGCTTATTATAGTAAGCCTTTTAATCGATTAGGTCCTATATACCTAAGAATATTATTCTCCTTTTACTACTAACTACGGGATAGATTTAATTACTAACCTTAAAGAACTATACCTCGTAGAATATAAAAGTATTATTATTATTACCTTTATACCTCTAAAAAAGTTATAGAATCGTCCGATATAAGGATACTATAAAGAAAAGGATAGCCTACGTATAAGGGTAATAACTATATATATAGAAGAAGTAAAAAAAGACTCTATAAGCGAACTTATTCGGAAGTTTACTTAAGCTCTTAGGGAAGGAAATAAAGAAGATCGGAAAAAAAGAGAAATTCCCTCCTCTTTTATAGAAAGACCTAATTAGTAGGAAGAAGAAGACGAGAAGTTCTTTACGTTTATATACGAATAACTATATCCCTCGTAATATAGAAAAGTATATACTATCGAACTTATAGGGGACCTCTTACGCTATATACTAATATACCTACTCTATAAGTACGAACTATAGGTCTTATACGAATATATCGATAAAGCCGTCGCGATAGGATAGATAAGGTATAGTAATAGTTATATAAAGGCCCTAATTCTATTTATACCTAAGAAAAGAGGTTCTCTACGCCTTTACGTAGATTACCGTACCCTAAACGCCGTTACGAAGAAAGATAAGATACCCCTACTACTTATCGATAATATTATCGAAATAATCGTTAATACTACGTACTTTATAAAATTAGACCTAAATAACGCGTATTATAAGATACGTATATACGAGGGAGACGAGTAGAAAATAGCGTAGAAATATCGATATAGGTATTTTAAATATACGGTTATACTATTTAGACTAGCTAATATACTAGTTATATTCTAAAACTATTTTAAAGATATCTTATATAACTTTATAAATATCTACTATATAGTCTACTATAATAATATCCTTATCTATATAGAAGACGCGGAGAAATATACGAAAGTCGTTTAGGAGATCTATAGAATATTTATAGAAATAGGCTTATATAGTAACCCTAATAAATATAAGTTTAGTATTAAAGAAATAACCTTTTTAGGTTTTATAATACCTAGTACTAGCGTAAGAATAGAACTTTTACGCGTATCGTCGATTAAAGAGTAGCTAGAACCCTCGAGTATTATAGATATTTAATAGTTCCTCGGGGTCTATAGATTCTACTAGTACTTTATTAAGAACTATATAAAAATCGTAGTACTATTTTACGATTTTATTAAATAGCCCGACGATATCTTTAACCTCTTATATACTAATAACTTTACCGAATACTAGAAGAAGTAATAAAAGAAGAAGATTTATTTAAAGGAATTAGATATCGGGGAAAAGGGTTATTAAGTAATCGGAACTCTTAAAACCGTATCTAATCTTACGTAAATCTTATATTATTTCTAACTAGAACTTCCCTTACGGGTAGAAACGGATACCTCGGACTATATAATAGGGGTAGTATTTTTATAAAAATATATAAGTATATAATATCTAATAGTTTTCTATACTAGGAAGTTATAAGGACCTAAAATATATTATACTACGCCCGATTAAGAACTCCTAGCGATCTAAGAATTTTTCCTATACTAGAAGTACTACCTAGTATACTTTATAGAACTTATCGATATATATACTATCTATTTAAATTATATATATCTATTAGAAAAGAAGAAACTACCCTCGAAGTAAGTATATATAATAGCTACTCTTCTCTAGTTCGACTTCGTAATTATATATATAACTAGGAAGGTTAACCCTATTAACGGTCTATCTAGATATCTAGACTACGATAATATAGAAAACCGTACGAGGGAATAATAGGCCGATTTACCTACTTTCTTATAGCGTTTCGTATAGTCGAAGCTTAAGTATAGTTCTTTTATTTATATAGCTACGTACTAGTTAGGTTAGGAATTACTAACCGAGGTCTTATATAAAGCCTAAGAAGAAGATAGCTTTATTAGTAAGGGAATATAGAAAGAAAAAAGGTCTAAATTATAGATATTAAATTCCTCGGAGTTACTAATAAGAAATAATAAGATCTATATACCCTTAACTCTATATAGTATAATCCTATATATAGCTTACGATAACCCTATATTAGGTTACCTAAGATAAGCTCGTACCCTCGTAAGGCTTACGCTTTCGTATTTCTAGCCGGAGATATACGAGGATACGAGGAAATAGGTATTTATATATAGAATCTACTAAAATACTAAACCCCTCTTATATAGTAACTAGGCCCCTTTATATCCTATACTTATTCCTATATAGCCGTAGTAAACTATCTCGATAGATATAATAACGGATTTACTACCTATAAAGGATAGGGAAAGGAACTTCGTAGATAGGATTCTCGTAGTTATTAATCGCTTTACGAAGTAATCTAAGTTTATACCGTATAGGAAGAGCCTTATAAGCTAATAGTTTACGAGAGCCTTCTTTAAGTATATCTACGTAAGATTTAGACTTCTAGAGTCGATTATAACCGATAGGGGTTTTATTTTTACGAGCGGGTAGTAGATAACCTTCTACTACGAGTTTTAAGTAAAATAGAAACTTAATATAGCTTTCTACCCCGAAATAGACGGTTAGACCGAGTATTTAAACTAGATTATCGAATAGTACTTACGTAGCTATTATACGAAAGATTAGCTAAATTAGATCTTCTACCTCCCCCTAGTATAAGTAATTTAGAATACTACGAAGTACTCCGGTTTTAACGATAAATTAGTTACGGTTCTTTTAGGATATACGCCTTAAAAACCCCTTATAGATATCCTATATATAGGAGAGCTTATAGAAGATACTACCCTACGTATAAAATAGATAAAAGAAGAAAAGGAATTTACGAGGAAGCTACTACTAAAAGCCTAGATTAGGATAAAGCTATAATACGATAAGAAGATAACTCTACCTACGTACGTAGTAGGAGATTAGGTCCTCTTAAGTATAAAGAATATCCGCCTACGAAGGCCGTATAAGAAGCTCGTAGAAAAATAGATAGGACTTTACGAGATTACGGAAGTAAAGGACTCTAGAAACGCCGTATAGTTAAACCTCTTAGTAAATATATATATATATATATAATATATTTAATATATTTTTATTATAGCCTTATACGATATACGAAAAAGAGATTTTTTAAATACTTTTAGATAACCCCTACGATAATAAAGAAACGTAGGAATAATTAGATATCCTAGTTTATATAAGTAAACTAAAGCCGAAAAGAGAATATCTCCTATATAAGAAGATAGGCGAAGAGATATAAGAACCCCGAAGCGTATTTATAGATAAATCCGCGTAGTAGGAATACGATAAAAAAGTAAAAACTTTTAAAATTCTAGAATAGTATATCTAATATATACGGGGTAAGTATATAAAAGAAAAGTATATACGTCCTAAGTAAAAGAGGAATTAATAGAGGAAAAACGATATAAGAAGATACGATATAAGAATACGAAGGCCTAATTACTCTATTATAAGGCGAATTATTTACTTACTCTATAGATAAGGATACTATAGTACTACTAAGCTCTTTAGCGATTTACTCGCTTAACTCTACTATACTTTTAGCTATTTTAGTATTTATATTTTATTTTTTTATATCATCCTCCTCCTCTTTTATACTTTTTTCTTCTCTTATATAAACTTCCTCCGCCCGACTTATACGTTCTTCTTCTCTTTCTTCTTCTTTTTATATAAGTATAGGCTCTATATTAATTATAATAATAATACGTATATTAAGAGCACGAAATATATCCTTATATAAGAGGTTAAGTTTAATTTATATCCCTATAGAAGTAGTAAAAAGGCTTTTATTAAAAGCGAGGAGCTTATAGAAAGACGTATAGCCTATAAGGACTATTTTATATAGTACCTCGACTTCGAAGTATAAGAGCTCTAGTTCGCTTAGTAGGGAACTTTTACGAAGCTAAGGAGAGGTAGGAGTAGGGGTAATAGTAAAGGTAATAGTAAGGATATTAGTATTAGAATTTAAAACCGAAATAGAAATAGGTATAAGTAGAAGAGTAGGCTATATAAGAAATATAGTAGGGGTAATAATAAGCGAAGGTAGTAGGCTAAATAAGCCCTAGATAGTTATATATATAAGTAGGCTAAACCGGAGACCTTCCCGTAGGCTATAAAATACTTTTTAGGCCTCCTAACTAGCGAAGGAGGATAGAAGTAGATACTTATATATTAGAGACCTGTACCCCCTGATGCACGTACCCCCTAACGTATAGGGGTACTATATTTTAATCTATAATGAAAATTTCTTATTATCCACGTAATTTATATATAATTAAAAAAATTATAATTAGAATATAAATATTATATCCTCTATTAGTATTCGGCCTATTTCTTCTACTTATTTAATTAGTATTTCGGCGTATTTACGCGTATAAGTATCTTTTACGTTCTTTATCTCCTCCTAGCTATTATAGATAACTACTATATTAGCGAACTATATTTAAGGATCTATTCGAACCTTACGACGGCTTTTAGGTTTCGCTACTATTAATCTCTACTTTTAGAGTTTATTTTCTTATAATATAGAGGTATTATAAATTTACTTTTACTCGAAAGCCTTTATACTAAGCTATAGTATTTTATAAATATCGCGAGTATCGATAGAATTCTACTTTTTTAGGCGTACTTTAAATTATTTAATATCGTATACTTTCTAAGAAGTCTTCTATATATCGCTAGAAGTATACTACTTCGAAGATAACTAGTATTCTAGTATAGCCGGTTGTTTTTATAACTTTAGAAATACCCTATACTTCTCGAGTATTTTATCGATATTTAGAGGCTAAATACCGGTATATTTAAAGCTAGAACGGATATTTCTATTCGAGAAGGGCTTCTCAGATACTATTTAATAGTAATAAAGCTATTTCTACTTATAAATAGGTACTAATATCGAGACGAGGCCTATTCTAGCTATTTCCGTATAGAATTCCCCTTTAAGTACCGAAAACGGTACCGAATCGAGTAGTTAAAATTCGTATAATAAATATAGAAGTAAATATAGTATTATAACCTTATTAACGAAGTAATCGTACTAGAAATCGAGTAAGATATACGTAGTATACTAATCGAGGATAAGGAAACGCTAGATATTATCTAGAGGCTTTGTTTCCGGTAAATAGACCTTATAAAGCTATTCTAAAGCGATATCTATATTTAACTAATTAGATTTAGTATACGTATACTACTAGTAAAGTATTTCTACTTTAAACTACTACGCTTAAAGATTCTTCCTAGTATATACGATAACTAAAGTAAGTCTTTTACTATCGGCTATAATAGTTTCGAGTATTAAGACCTATTCTACGGTATCTAGTATTGTCATGGACTGGCACGAGTGTAGTATAGTAGATGGCACTAGCTGGCTATATAAGGGATGAAAAGGGTCTTAGATAAAGCCTACGAGCTAGGGATAGTCTAAGGGGGGATAAAAGAGGTAGTTAGGAGGTATGCGCCTATATAAGGATAGAACGGGAACCTACTAGAAAAAGGGATCTAGCTCCCTATAGAGGTTATACTACTATTATCTTAATAGAAGTTTTAATTAACTATATATAACCTATATTATATCTATACTTTATCTATAATACGTATATATAATAGGATTACGATACCTTTACTCTCTAATTTAGATACCCTAGTTACTAAAAGGCCTAATAGAATAACCTCTACTTATCCTATAGACTAATAGGCCTTAGAGACTAGAGATATTATAAGAATACTATAAAGATATACCTATAACTATATAACTAATTATACCTTTTATATAATAACCCGGTATTTAAGTATATAGTATATATAATAAGCTAAAATAATTATTACTTATAGCTATTCGGTCGCTCTATAAGAAGAAGAAGAAAGAAGATAATAGGTAGAATAAGATAGAGGTTCTCCTATCTAAGAAGAGACCGAATTAGTTACCGCGCCCCGTAGACCCCCTCCCTTCTTTCCTCTCCTTTTAGATCTACTAGTACTCTTAAAGGAAATAGTCGAAGATTAATATTATAAATATACTATAGTAGTAATAAAAAAATACTAATATTAACTAAGTAATAGTATTATAACCCCTAATCTATCTACCTAGCCTAAGATCTAGAAGGAGGTAAACTAAAATATATATACTATTTAGGTAGCCTAAAAGAAGGAGGATAAGCCCTAGGTATCTAGTAAGACTTATACGATAATTCTATAGACGAGTCTATTTATTAAGTTTAAAAAGAATTTAGAGGAGAATAAAAATACTTTCTTATAGTAGTTATACTATACTATTAGTTTATATAAAATTAAAAATAATATTAAGAAGGTAATACTAAAGTATACTAATTTTAGAAAATAAATTAGAACCTATTAGACTATATATATTACTAGAACCTATAATAACTATATATTTAAAGTTACTTAGAACGATTTCTTAGGGTTTTTAGACTTAAAATTAATTTTACTTTATTTATATAGTAGAGATATTATAGTAGTATTAATAGACTAGAGGTAATAAGAATATAAATTACTAATTACCCTAATTTATAATATTTTAAGGATTAAAGCCGAGACCTTATAGGAGTTCCCCGAACCCTTCTAGGTATTTATTATCTACTATACTACTAATAAAAAAAGTAAAAGGATTATTATCCCTAGGGTTAGTTCTACTCCCCTTACCTTTTAAAAGCTAAAAAGCTTCGTTTTAGCCGAAGAAAAACCCCTATAATAGACCTATTACTTAAGGAATAACGGGTATAAGAACGATCGTAATAAGGACTTAAAGTATAGAGGTACTAAGAGACCTTATAATATATAAGAAAGCCTATTTATAAACCTCCTAGAGGCCTAGAAAAATAATATAATTAATAAGTAATCTTACTTTAGCTATATTATAAGTATACCTTAAAAGTATAAGGTAAAGAGAGACTCTTCTATACTTAAGTATTATAAGTATAAACTTATAGGCTATATAAGACTTTAGTATATAGCCCTAAACTATATTTAGTATAGTAGAAGGTCCTATACGACTAAAAACTATAGCCTACCCCTTTTTCTAGTTAAAATAGTTATATAAGAGAAATTAGATAGTAATAGAGTACTAATAGCTAGAACTAGATCCTAGGATAAAGCCCGACGACTTATCTTTATAAAAAAAGGACTTATTATACTTATTATTATAAAAGTAAGATATCGGTAAGAAGATATAAGTACTCTTCTAGATATAAGGGCTAAACTATAAGCTATAATTAATAAAACCTAGTAGAAGAAGAAAGGTAGGGCTATACCTACCCCTATAAGAGATATAATTAATACCCCGGTAGCCTAAAGAGATATAAAAATAGGAGGAAGAATAACTACTATTATAAAGATTATAGATTCGGAAAGAAAAACCTAGACTTTTAGTTACGATACGATTATTATAAAGATCTATAATCCTAAGTACTAGATAGTAATAGGGCTAGATTAGTTAATAAAAGTAGATCCCGATATATACTTCTTAATAGGCTAGTAGTATTATTACTTTTTAAAAGAAGGATAGGATAGTATTAAATTAATCTCTATTTTAGAGGAAATACGATATATAAGGAATACCGTAATAGCTTATATATACCTATAATATATAGGGTTACCTTTAAAAAAACCTCCTATTACTACCCCTATATAGATACGAGATTTTCTAAGTATAGTAGTATATTAAATAGCTAGTATATTATTAGAGTATTTATAGAATATAATAACTAAATTCGCCTATATACTCGATAATAATAAAGATAAAAATACTATAGCTATACTATAAAAACGCCCTAGCTAGTAGATTAATAAAGAAAAGAAGTTCTTAAATATAGAGGCTATAGATAGATTACCCCTACTAGGCTAAAAAACCTATACGATCGACTTAGAAAACTTACCCTTTAAGTACGCCCCTATCTACCTACTATATAAGAAAAAGTTAAAGACTTTTAAAAATTATATAGAATAAGCTCTAGACCTAGGATAGATTCGTAGAAATAATAGTCTTCTAAAAGCCCTAGTTCTTTTCGTACTAAAAAAAAGAAGTACCCTATAGCTCTATATAAATTACTATAGATTTAATACTATTACGAAGAAAAATCGTATACCTCTTCTATTAATTAATAATATCCTCGAATACCTATTAAAAGCTAAAGTCTTCTCGAAACTAGATTTTAAGAACGTATATTATAGGATACGTATTTATAAAGGCGATAAGTAGAAGATAGTATAGAGATATCGATACGGATATTTTAAATATATAGTAATACTATTCGGGCTTATAAATATACCCGGTATATTCTAAAATTATATAGAAGATATCTTAAAAGATTTTATAAATACCTACTATATTATATATATAGATAACGTACTTATCTATAGCGATATACTAGAAGAATATATTAATTATATTAAAATAATTATTAAAGCCTTTCTAGATACTAGCCTCTATAAAAACCCTAAGAAATATAAGTTTAAGACTAATAAAGTAGGCTATTTTAGTTAGGTCGTAGGTATTAGGGGAATTAGTATAAATCTTATAAAAATTAAGGAGATACTCGATTAGCCCGAGCTTTAATTAGTATAAGATATTATATCGTTTACTAGATTAACTAGTTACTATAGGCGGTTTATTAAGAATTATAGTAGAATTATAATTCCTTTAAGTAACCTAATATACTAGGATAATACTATAACTATATATAAGAAGCTTTTTATAATTCGATAGAAGAAGATTTAAAGAAAACGGCTCCGTATAAGGCCCCTAGATATAAGGGATAAGGGCTAATAGGTAGTAGAAAAACTAAAAAAAGCCTTTATAGAAGTTAATATACTAGCCTACTTCCGGCCTAAATACCCTATTTATACTAAAACCGATACTTTAGACTTTATAATTAGAGCTATCCTTAGCTAGAAGTAGCCTATAAGGGCGTAGGCCCTTATAGCCTTTATATCGAGGAAGTTTAAGAATACCGAATTACGCTACGATACCCTAGATATAGAGTTTTTAGCTATTTACTAGAGTTTTAAGATTTAGAGGTATTATTTTATATATACTTTAGTACTTATAAATATAAGAATATATTATCTAAATATTAAGTATATACTATTAAAACCCTAATTATCTCTAAAATAAGTAATAGTATTATTATACCTAGTTCTTTTTAATTTTACGATTACTTATCTTCCGGGGCGGAAGAACTTAGTAGATCCTCTATTACGAAGGTTAGATTTTAATAACCCTATAGAGAGAAGAGAAACGAGATAAGTTATCGTATTTTAATTTTAATTACGTTTTATAAATAAAAATACTATATTATAGAAATATACTTAATATATAGTAGTAGTATTAAATAGTTTTATTAAGTATTACCTTATTACGGGATACTCCCCCTAAATTAAAGCTAGTAATCTAATAGTATATTATAAGTTTTTTAAATTAATACCTCTATATCTAGCCTAAAGAGATAGGACCCTCGAGGCTAGTAATAGGATATCTAAGTAATAGTATAGTAATTTAAGTATATACTTTAGGTTTTCCTATTATTAGGGAAAATAGTCCGTAGTATCCTCTATTATCGACGGGGAGGAAATAGCTAACTTTACTTTTAAAAAGGATAGTAAGGTAATATATATTACGCTCTTTAATTTAAATCTATAATTAGACCTTATTAAAAATACTATATTTAAAGACGTACTCTACGAGGTATATTAAGGGGATATTTTTATTACTAAATAGAGATAGTCTTAGATATCCTATATTAAAAACGCGTCTAGGAGAGCTAGATCGACCGTTTAATTTAAAGAGTACGGTCTACTCTATCGGAATAGTAAAATATATACCCTAGATAGTCTAAGGGCGAAAGTATTATACTTATACTATAATAACCCGTATACTAGGTACTAGGATATATTTAGGATAGTAATTCGTATTAAAAGTATATTTTTCTAGCCTAGTATTAATAAAAATACTAAATAGTAGGTATATATTTATAGTATATATTAGGCGTCTAAGCCTTTACTAAAGAAATTATATAATTTACTTAAACCCTTACTTATTCTTTAAAGCCTATAGTAAGAAATTACTATTAATTTTATTATAAACCTACCCCTAGTATCCTCTAAGATAAGCGGGTACTATAATTCGATTTTAGTAGTTATAAATAGATTTATAAAATAGGTTAAGTATATCCTTTATTTAAAGCGTATTTACGGTATAGATCTAGTATAGTTATTTTTAGATAGAATCTTTTAATCTTATAGGCTACCGATAGGAAAAATATCGGATAAAGGTTCGGTATTTATAAGTAAATAGTAGTCTAGTTTTTATAACCTCCTACTTATTAAAAGAAAATTAAGTATTAACTTCTACCCTTAGACTAATAGGTAAATAGAGAGGTAAAACTAAATCCTAGAATAGTACTTTAGAAGTTATTATTTAAAGTACTAAGATAACTAGGATAACTAACTACTACTAGCTTAAGCTATATATAATATATTTAAGTATTCGGTAATAAAATAAACCCCGGCGAAGCTTTTACTTAAGTATAAATTACGTATACTTTATAATACTATAGGAATACTATATAAGTATACTAAAGAAGTAGAAAACCGAGCGGAGATAATAGTAAAAGATAAAGACTTCGTGAGAGAAGTTTTACTAAAAGTATAGGTATTTATATCTCGATAGTATAATAAGAAGCGAAAAGAATACTCTTTATAAATTAATTTATAGGTTCTATTAAATACGAAAAATATTAACCTCTTATAACTATATCGAAAGCTAGGACCTAAATAGATAGGCCTATATTAAATTAAATTAATTAAATTATCTAGAAATACTATCGAACTAAACCTCCTACTAATAATACGTATTTATAGCGTATTTAATATATAAAGCTTTAAACTTTATAATTATAAGCCTAATAAGACCTTAGAGATACTATTAGATAATCTTTTCGATAGAGAAACTATATATAAAGTCGATTTTATTATAGATTATAGAGGTAATAGAAATAATAGGATATATAGAGTATAATAATTAGGATATAATAAAGACGAAGATACCTAGGAACCTTAAAAATACTTTAATAATAAAAAGATATAGTAGGAGTATAAGGAAAAATAAAGAAAATTTTAAAAAAGAGGT
>JAOYNU010130410.1:0-26233 GCA_026745395.1 Tympanopsis confertula | reverse complement strand
TTTAGAATATATTAATACTTATTAAGTATTACTATATTATAATATCCTTATACTTTAGAACTTATTTATCGTATTACTACTCTAGTATATTAATATTATCGATAAGTTTCCTTAGCTATTATTATTTTATTTATTTTAGAAAAATTCTATTATCTTTTTTCCGATACCCTACGATTATTACGTAATATTATTAGAAATACTAGCCAGGCTCGCGACTATTTAGAACTAGGCTAAGAATATATCTTTAATTATCGTCTATAAGCCGAGCTATATCTTATATCTATTTTCTTATATATAATAGTTTAAGCTTATTATCGATTTAATTAAATATATTTTAATAATTCTCTAATTATAAATATAATTAGCTTTTATATTATTCTTATATTATAGACTACTAGTCTATCTCGTATACTATTTTTCGTAGTAGTACTAAAATTAAATATCTTTATTAAGTTCCCTAGATATATATACTAGCTAGGTTATTTATACTATAGAGGTAAAGAAGCCTTCGTATCTACTATAAGCTTAAGCTATAAGGTTTATATAATAGCTATTAATAAATCGTAATATATATTAGATAAAGTCCGAGTAGTATTCTAGAAAAATAGCTAAATAAACTACGATATCGATATATCTAATAAAATCGTATTCTCGGTAGAGGTAGTACGACTATACTATTATATAAAAGAATAGGTTAAAATTATCTTCGAGAAAGAGGGCTAGTTTATCTAGAAGATTATAAAGGCTATCGAAATAGTATATTACTAGAAGTCTAAAGTAGAAATAATTACCCTAATAATAAATAAAAGAATTTAAGAAGGGTTCTATAATACCCTATTAAAACTACTCCTAATATCTTATTATATATTCCGGCTAGCGCTAACCTTAATTAAAACGGATAAAGTCGTATTATTAGAAGTTTAAAGTATCGCCTTTAGATAAGTTTAGATATAATCGGGATTCTAGGGCTAGATACTAATAATTACTTCTACTCCTAGCGACTAGGGTTTAGTAGTATACTAATATTATAGCTAAAACGACGTAAAATAGCTTATTATAAGCCTAAATATAGTAGTAGAGTATTTATTTAAGTTTAGTAGAAATAATCCTAGTATATCTAAGAATTTACTATATTATAAATTTATATAGGTAATAGGGACCCTACTAAATATATAATTAGAGGCTATAGCTATTTAAAAGTTCTACGTAGAGCTTAATAGATACTTTACTATTAGAACTAATTATATACCTTTTAAAGAAGAATTATCCTATAAGTAGCCTAGGGATACCGTTACTTTTATACCCGATTAGATACTAGGCTTATATAGGGCCCTAAGAGTTTTTAATAGTAATAAAATACCTCGAGTAAATATACTTATAATAGCCTTCTAAGTAGCCTAGGTATATTATACCCGGTACTCCGCTTTTAATAATAAGATCTAAAAACTAAGTAGTTTTTAATTATTATATATTTAATAAGGGGATAAGTATATTCTATTTAAATTTTAAAATAATACTCGGGCCCTAGTAGATATAGGACTTATAATCCTCTACCCTAGGATAAATAAATATAAATAGGTCCTTAAGTACTTATATTACGTACCCCTTATATTTATCTTCTAAGCTATTAATATTAAGCCGAATATATACTCGATTAAAGTATATAAAACTAAGTCATTTAACTTATTTAAAATTAAGATTAATAAAACTTAAGCTCTAGTTAAAGATTAAGAAGAAGGACTTATAGTTAAGTAATTAGGAGTACTATTTAAGTATAATAAATAAATCGGAAATTTAAATTAGTATTATCGGTAGGATAAATAAACCCGTTATAAACTATATACCGAGATAATAGTAGAAGATACTAAGATCTATTTAGTATTTATACCGGAAAAATACGACGAGTTTAAAAAAGTATTATTCGAGGACTAGCTAGTAGATAATAAAGAGTTAGGCTAGGATAGAGAAGCCTAGAACTAAGGTAATAGGGCTTAACTAAGATAATATTCTTAGATATAGTATAAGTACGCCGAGGACTACCTATTTTTTTTATTTAAGGGGTAATTAATAGTATAATAAAATAAGTATACCGTTCTTTTATAAGTCTACTTAAATTAAAATTAATCTAAGCGAGTTTAGATATAACTTAAGTAAGTTATATCTAGTTTATCTTTTAACTTCCTATATTATATTTATATAGACTAGTTAGAATAGGCTCGATTACGTCTAATTAAGCCTAATCGAGTATAATTAGGTCTAATTAAGTATAATTAAGGCTAATCAAATATAATTAGGCCTAATTACGCCTAATTATAGGTGATCTAGTCTAATTACGTGCCTAACGAACCTAATTACCCTCTCCTAGGAAATATCCTATATAATTAGGTTTAAAATTATATAGTTAGAGCTAGAATTTAGTATAGGAAGAGGGAGGATATAGAATTTATATTATATTTCACGATACCTATACTAGTTTATTATAATAAGGGCGGTTACGCCTACACGTATATGTATCTATCGCATCACGCGCTTTTAATACTACGAATACCGATAGCCTCTATAGTAGGCCCCGACGACGCTTATATTAAAAACGATATTATAATAACTATTAAACCGCTTATAGGATTACTAAGATTACTAGACCTATTCGTATCCGTACCTTCTTCTCCGATACTTTTTATCCTATTCCTTATACCTACTAGAATAGAAAAGTATACTCGTTTACCCCTACTAGCCGAATTCGATAGCTCTAAACTAGAATATCGAAACTAGTAAAGTAAAACTTATATAAAACTTCGAATTAATATAGAGGTGCTCGGTAGTATTTTTAGTTAAATTACTACTCTCTTTATAGTTTTAAAAGGCTCGACTAATAAGAACTATACCCTTTTTATTAGTACCGAATTTAAAAAGGAAATACTTCTACTCTCGAATATTTAGATTTATTTAAACTATTTATATACTAATTTTAATTATAAATATACTACTTATATTAAATAAACTAATTTAAAATAAAGAATCTCGGATTTCGATATTTATTATACTAAATTCGAATAACTACTAATAGAAGCCGACGGATTAGAATAAATTAAAAATATAAAAATTAATAACCTCTATTATAGTATAAATTTATTAATTCGAAATACTATTATCGGCGAAATTATAAAAGATATACTTATAAAATAGGTTTAATACTATTATTATATTTAAATTAATTTATAGATATTAAAAGCCCTTCCTACTATTTATATTATATTATATTTACTATCTCCTACTAGTAGTAGTACTATTATTACTATCCCTATTACTTTTTTATTTTATAATTTTATAGATATTAATTCGAATCTTATTTCTATATAAGCTTTTATTTAATATACTCGTAAGAGTATACCGAACCCGAATAAATACCCTATTAGCCTAGGCTTCCTCTTAGACTTTTAGTATTATAAAAAGTACTCGAAATAGGTAATATAAGAGGAAATATTATACCGAAATATAATTAGTATTTACTTATAATACGGATATTTAAGTTATACTATTACTTTTTATCCCTTAGGTATACTTTAGAAGAATAAAAAAGCCCTTATTAAAATTACTATTATTTATATTAAATTTATTTTTAATACCGCTATTAAAGAGTCGGAAAACTAGTCGCTCTTATACTAAATCGCGTATAAGAGTATAAGAAAACTTAATTAAAATACTAAAAGTATTAAGAAAAAATTAAAAAAAATAGATCTACCCCTTTTTAAAATAGATATTATAATTAACTAAATAGGCTATACGAAATACTTATTCGATTTAAATTACTCTTCTAGTACTTTAATTAGTAATGAACTAGTAACCTATTTAAATTTTCTATATTTTAAAATAGAACTTAGAATATTAAAAGGAATTACTAGTATAGTTAGAACTATAGATAAAGTAATTTACTTTAAAATAGATATTAAAAACTATTACTAGTACTACTAATATACCTATTATATAGTAAAAGCGAGCTAAAACCTAATATTAGGGCTCTTATAGCTTATAGAAAATAAGGTTACCTATAATAAATCTACCGATATTACTTTTATCTTAACCTCTAAAACTATTATCTACTACTCGAAAGAACTTATTTATAATACTAAACTAGTATTTATAGTTATTATAGCTACTAAGATTAAGTATACGAAAAAGTAAGATTTAAGAGCTTCCGAAGTCTTTACTATAAGCCTAAAAGATATTAAATATACTCTCGAGAATAAGAAAAAACTAATACTAGAATAAATCCGTAAATACTTACTATTTTAATATACTTAATTCTAGGATACTTTCGTATACGATCGAGAAGAACTACTACTTTACTAAAATAACTTAAATATAAATATCGATTTAGTTAAAAGAACTAATAGAAAAGACCTAAAAGTACTATAGGGCTCTAAATAGCCTTATAAAGTACGATTATTACCCTTTACTACTAATCGGAAAGACTTTATACTAGATTAGAATAGCTAAATAGTATATAAAACTCGATATAAAAGTAGTATTCTATTGAATCCGGATAGTAGACGAAGATATTTAGAAAACGGTTTTTCGTATACGCTATAATTTATTCGAATAAGTTATTACTTTTTTTAGTCTTACGAATAGTTTTTCTATATTCTAATACTTTATAAATTAGGTTTTTCGTAATTTTCTTAATTATTATATTTTAGTTTATATAGATAATATCTTTATCTATACGGATAGTACCCTCGAAGAGTATAGGACTTAAGTAAAAGAAGTACTATTATATCTCGAAAAAACTAGCCTATACTTAGATATCTCGAAATATAAGTTTAAAATTAAAAGTATTAAATACCTTAGTTTAATTATTACTACTAAAGAAGGCGTATTAATCGATCTTACTAAAATCGCTATTATCTATAAATAGGAAGTTCTTACGAGTATAAGAGGTATAAAGGGATTTATTAGTTTTACTAACTACTACTATAAGTTTATATAGGATTTTAGTAAACTTATAAACCTTTTTTATTAGCTTATAAAGAAAAATACGCTATTCGAATAATTAGAAGCGGTATAATAGGCTTTCGAAACCCTTAAGGAATACTTCTTAACTAGTAGAGTACTTACTTATTAGGACCCTAACCGAGATATATATATCGAATATAACGATTCTAGATTTACTATTAGAGGATAATTAATTTAACGATATAATATTTTTTAGCGTTTTATTACTTTCTTTTTATATAAAATATTACTAGCCGAATAAAACTACCTAATTTATAATTAAGAATTCTTCTTAATTATTACTAGAATTACCGAATAGTATACGGAATTATATAAGTTAACCTCTTTAACGATTATTATAGATTATAAGAACCTAGAATACTTCTATAAGAAGAGATATCTATCGGAATACTAAGTATACTAGATAGAATTACTAGAAGTACTACTTCTATAGAAAACGGTTTATAGGCTTAGAAAACTATTATAAGTTCCGGATACTTTTTTATATATAAATACCTATAATAATAGTTCTAAATATAATAAAAACTAATATCTATAACTTTAGAAAAAAACCTAAGACTTTATCGTAATAATTTCGGAAGTAGATACTAGAATATAACTATTTATCTAACTAGAACTTCGAGATTTATAGAAAGTTATAAGAGTAGTAGACCTTTTATACGAAGAACTAATATAACTAGTTCTAGAGAAAGTACTAATATTCCCTTTAAGATTAATACCTCTTATAATAGCCTAGATCTCAGAAGCCTCTATTAATAATTCTTAACTTTTTTTATATAATAAATTATAGATTTTAAGCTACGAACCCCTCTATATAGCTTTAATCTAGTAGTACTACGACTTAACTATTAGAAGATACCTTAGCTATAAGACCCTTATTTTTATACTTATACGATAATTCTTCTAATTTAAATTTAGAATAAATACTTATAAATTCGTAAAAGCCTATTCGATATATAATAAAAATAAAATTTAGAGATAAAAGAAGTATAGTTTACTATAACCCCTACTAATACTATTACGAAATTAGGCTTCTATTTTAATAGACTTTATAATATATTTACTAAACGAATAGGGATACGA
Organism: Tympanopsis confertula; assembly: GCA_026745395.1. NCBI lineage: Eukaryota > Fungi > Ascomycota > Sordariomycetes > Coronophorales > Scortechiniaceae > Tympanopsis > Tympanopsis confertula. Next base: position 20,137 of record JAOYNU010130410.1, on the reverse strand, counting down.
GTAACTACTAGTAGTTATAGACTATTTTTCTAGAAGCCTTATCCTAATACTATTACGAATAGGAGGGGTAGACGACGTAATTAAAGCTTTTCTAACCTATATTTATATATACTACGGGCCCCCTAAATCTATTATTTCCGATAAAAAGGGGTAATAAATAGATAATTTCTAGAAATACTTCTACGAATAACTAAAAATCGAAAAGAAGCTCTTAATAGCTTACTACCTATAAACCGATAGTACTATTAAAAAGATAAACTAAGAAATATAGTAGTTCTTATACTATTATATTACTTTTAGCTAATAGGACTAGGCTATATAGTTATTAATAGTTTAATTAGCTTTTAGTAATAGACCCTAGTATATAAGAGGAGGTATTTTACTTTTCTTTACTACTTATAGTTATTATATCGACTTTATCTAAATAAATAAGAAATAGAGCTATATTAGTAGTAAATATATAATAGCTAAGAATATAATTTTAAAGTTTTAAGAAGTCTAATAATAGGTAATAGCTACTCTCGTAGATAATTAATAAATAATAGAAAAATAAGCTAACTAATACTAATATACCGCCGAGAACTTTAAAATAAGTAATTAGGTATAATTAGACTTTAGAAATATTTAAACGGGGTATTTAAATAAAAAGCTAGATTAGTTATATACTAAATATATTATTATAAAAATAATTATACTAAATATTTATAAATTTAATATCCCTACTAGTATCTATAATCGTTTCTATTTAGACCTCTTATATTCGGCGGAGTACGAGGGCCTACTATTATAATAATTATATAATAAAATTACCCTACTAATTATAGTAAATAAAAAGTACGAATTCTAAGTAGAGATAATCTTTTATACTAGAAAATATAAGAATAAATATATTATATAAGTAAAATAGGCCGGATATAAAACCCCTACTCCTATAAGCCTAGAAAATATCGAAAGTACTATAACTTTAGACGATTAAGAAGTAAAATAGGGAAATATCCGATAAAATAACGGTCTAAGAGAGTACTACTTAATAAGAATAGGGTACTTAAAAGTACGATAGAAGAGATTTAATACCGAAAAAAAGAGAGAGAAAAAAGGGGTAATATTACGGGGTAAGACCCGTAAGATTTAAGAGGTTATAAGTATATAACTATATTATAAGCGGGGAAACCCTACTTTAGACTCTATAAGAGCTTCGTTTAGCTTACTCTCGTTATCTAATTAATAAAAGTCTATCGGTACCCTAAACTACTATTTACAGTGCGTTGCCGTCAACAAGGGGCCCTCGTAGTAAAAGCCGGGGTTTTTTAGATAGCCCTAGATACTTAGGGCTCTTCTAGGGCTAGAATAGGGTTTCTAGTATAAGCCCGGGTCTAGGTAAAGGCTATAGGGTAGGAAGTATATAAGTAGCTTTTCTAAGTATAGTAGAGGTAGAGACCGAGTCGGAATCTCTTATCTTTCTCTTCTAGGGTTAGGTATCCCCTAGAGATCCTAGAAAAGGGTTCTTAGTCTATAAGGTCCTTATAAGAAGCTTAAGTAGTTTAAAAAGACCCCCGAGTCCGGAACTAGCTAATAGGGGCTTAGGGGAGGTTCGGTAAAGTATAAGAAGAGGAGTAATATTTCTTATAATAGGCTAGTCCTTCTAGATCTAAAGCGAGTTTTAAAAAAGTCTTAATATATAAGGTATAAGTTTAGGGTTTTTCTCTACTAATTAGGGCTTTCCGGAGGTCTAAAGAGATATTCCCTTCTAAATATAAGATCTTTATAGCTTCTAAAGTATTTATAAGTTCGGCTTTAGTAAAAAAGTATTTAAATTTTAGGAGATAAAAAGTAAATAAGTCTTTTTCTTTTATTTTATCTTCTTAGAACTTATCTTAAACCCTAATTACTATATTAAAGTCTATATAAATAGACTCTAGGTAGGCTAATAAATTCGAAAAGTTTATAAACTTTTATTTTTCTATATCCTAAATAAGTAAATACGAAAAACTAGGCTAAGGATTCTATCTTATTATAAATATAGTAGAACTAAATTAAAAGAATACCGATAGAGGTTCTATTAATACCGATCTTAGCTTAGGCTTCTAGAAGTTAGGTTTTAAAATCCTTTTATTTTCCGGTAAAATAGGGAATATCGGGGAAGGCCTTTTTAGGCTAGGGATTCTCGGGGGCCCTAGCCTATTCCGGTCCTAAAGAGGCTAGAGGGGCCGGGAAGGCTTTAAGCCGGGCTTTTTAAAATTAATTCTAAAAGTTCCGAATAACCTCTTCTTATATAGCTTACGAGACGGCTATTTTATTTATATTAACCTTTAAGTAAACTAAATATTAAACTTAAGGGTCCTAAAGATCTATCGTAAGGTCTTAAGGGGTTTTCTAGAGTTCTAGGATTTCTTAAAAATCTCTAGATCGTAGAGTCCTTATTAGAATAATAACTTATTATAAAGCGTACTCTATTTCCTAGGAAATTCTACTAAACGGAGAGTTCTAATCTTAGAACGCGAAAAAGAAGATCTTAGAAGAGTTCTTAAGAACGAAGAGGGGTTCTAGGAAGTTCGTAAAATTTAAGGGGGCCTAGAAGTCGTCTAGGGCTTTTCGTAGAAGGTCTAGGGGCCTAGATATCGTCTAGGACTTTTCTAGAGGTTCTAGGGGCCTAGATATCGTCTAGGACTTTATCTAGAGTTCCGGGGGGGCTAGATATAGTCTAGGACTTTTTAGGGTTCTTAAAAGAATTTAGAATAATATAACGGTCTACGTAAGAGGTAAACCTTTTTATATAGAATAAGATTATATTCTAAACTAAAGAGAAAGAGAAGAAGAAGACGTCTAGAGAGGCCGAAAGCCTCTCTTATATATATAAAGGGCCTCTAGGAGGCCCGGAGGAAACCGTATAGTTCTATAAGTCTAATCCTAAAATAGATTCGATAGAAGAGGCTAATATTATACGGGATATTATTAGTTTCTTCGAGGGCGCCTAAATAAGGGGTTTATATCTACTAGTTCCGAAGCTAGTATTTCGGTCGTACGATATAAGACCTAGCGAGTCGATAGTATAAGCTATCGACTCGAGAGTAGAATCGTTTAAAAGCTCGTAATTCGATAATTCTAAATATACTATTTTCGTAGATATCCGATACGTATAAGTAGAGCTAGAGGGTCTAGAAGGTTCTAGCGATATAGGGTATCGTTGAATTAGTCACGTGATTAGAGGCCTACGTGTAGGGCTGCGGGCGATTGGCGAGGGTATAGCCGAGGCTTTTAGAAGGGTCTTAACCCTTTATACCTATTATACCGCTTCTAACTATTTAAATAGTATATCTTTCTTTAAGAGTTAATAAAGAGGGTTTATAAGTTTATTAAAATCCTATATATACTTATAGTAGTAGTTAGTAAAACCGATAAATCCCCTTACGCTTCTTATACTCGTAGGAGCTTTTTATTTATAGATAGCGGTGATTTTAATAAGATCTATTAATATACCTTTTTTAGCTATAACGATTAAACTAAAGTATTTAATACTTTTAATTTCGAAATCGTATTTCGAGATATCTAAGTATAGGCTAGTTTTTTCAAGATATAATAGTACTTCTTTTACTTAAGTTTTATATTTTCTAAAAATACTATCTATATAGATAAAGATATTATCTATATAGGCTAAGATATAGTAGTCGAGAAGATTACGAAGAACCTAGTTTATAAAGTATTAGAATATAGAAAAGCTATTTACGAGGTTAAAAGGAATAATAACCTATTTAAATAGACTATAGCGTATACGAAAGGCTATTTTCTAGATATCTTCGTCTACTATCCGGATTCGATAGAATACTATTTTTATATAAAGTATCGTATACTATTTAGTTATTCTAATCTAATATAAGGTCTCTCTAATTAGTAGTAAAAGGTAATAATTATATTTTATAAAGCTATTTAGAGCCCTATAGTCGATATAGAATCGTAAACCCCTACTAGGTTTATAGGCGAATAGTATATAAGTAGTAGTAGCTAATTAATTAATATAAATAATCCCCTTTTTAAGTAGGTTTATAAAAATCTTTCGTAATACGAGAAGCTTATCTTATAATATATTATATAAAGGTCTTTATAGTACTTTTAAGTCTTTTCTATTAGTTTTTTTAATTAGAACGATATTTATATCTAAATCGTTTTAATAAGGCGGTAATTCTTTTTAATTATATACGAAAATATCTTAGAATTAAGTATATTAAAGTAATAGGTATTTATAGATTTATTCTAGTATTAGTTCTTTCTTATTCTTAAGAATATATTCGATATCTTTTAAACTCGTAGTAAAAACTTTAGAAACTCTTAGATCTTATTTTTTATATATTTAATCTTAGTAGTTATAATAATTATAATTACTAGTTTAGTATTATAAATAAGTTCTTTCGAGTAGTAGATAATAGTTTTAGAAGTTAAGATAAAAGTAGTATTAGTAGATTAATCGTAAATAACCTTATTTTCTATAAGCTATAGGAGCCCTAGTATTAGGTCTCGACTCGCTTTTACTATATAATAGGCGTATTAGTAGTACTAGTAATAACTTTCGATATTTACTTTAAAATAAGCTATTTTATCTATAGTTTTAGCTATTCTAGTAATTTCTTTTAATATTCTAAATTCTATTTTAAAATATAGAGGGTTTATATAAATTACTAGTTTATTACTAATTAGAATACTAGAAGAATAACTTAAATCGAATAAATATTTTATATAGCTTATTCGATTAATTATAATATTTATTTTTTAAAAAAATAGATCTACTTTCTTAATTTTTTCCTAGTACTTTTAGTATTTTAATTAAGTTTTTTTATACTTTTATATACGATTTAGTATAGGAGTAATTAGTTTTCTAATTCTTTAGTAGTAGTATTAAAAATAAGTTTAATATAAGTAATAGTAATTTTAATAAGGGTTTTCTTACTTTTCTAAAGTATACTTAAGTAATAGAAAATAATAGTATAATTTAGATATTTATACTAGAAGTAAATATTAGCTACTTTTCGGTATAATATTTCCTCTTATATTACTTATTTCGAGTACTTTTTATAATACTAAAAGTCTAAAAAAAAGCCTAAACCGATAAAGTATTTATTTAAATTCGGCGTATTCTTATAAGTATATTAAATAAAGGCTTATATAAGAGTAAGATTTAAATCGATATTTATATAGTCGTAGGGTAAAGGAGTAGTAGAAATAGTAATAGTAGTATTACTACGAGCTAGAGATAGTAGATATAGTATAATATAAATAGTAGAAAAGGCTTTTAATATCTATATATTAGCCTAGATATAGTAGTAAAATTAGACTTATTCTACGAGTATATTTTTAATAGTCTTACCGATAGTAGTACTTCGAATTAACTAACTTATACTATAATAAAAGTTATTAATTTTAATATTTTTAGTTTATTTTAATCTATTAGCTACTACTAGTAGGTATTCGAATTTAGTATAATAGGTATCGAAATCCGAGGTTCTTTATTTTAAGTTAATCTATTTTATATAAGTAGTATATTCGTAGTCCGGGTTAGTATATAAATAGTTTAAATAAGTCTAGATATTCGAGAATAGAAGTATTTCTTTTTTAAATTTAATATTAATAAAAAGGGTATAATTCCTATTAGCTAAGCTTTTTAAAACTATAAAAAGAGTAATAATTTAACTAGAAATACTACTAAGTACTTCTATATTAATTCGAAGTTTTATATAAGTTTTATTTTACTAGTTTTAATACTCTAGTTTAAAGTTATCGAACTCGGCGAGTAAAAGTAAACGAGTATACTTCTTTATTCTAGCGGGTATAAGGAATAAAATAAAAGGTATTAGAAATAAAAGTATAAAAGCGAATAAGTCTAGTAATCTTAGTAATCCTACGAGTAACTTAGTAGTTATAATAATATCGTTTTCGATATAAGTATTATTAGGGCCTATTATAGAAATTATCGGTATTCGTAAATAGTATTAAAAATATAGATCGCCTATTAGAAGCTCTTATTAACTTAGTATTAATTAACTCGCTATATAAGGAATTAGAGGTATAGGTTATTTAAATAGAAACTTAGATAATTTAAATAAAAGCCTAGATAACTTAATTAGAGGTATACGGATTACTTAATTTAAAAGTATACGAAATACTTAAATTAATTAACTCGTTTATAATAAAAAATAGAACTCTAGAAGAAATTAAATTATTTAATTTAGAAGTTAATAAAAATTTAAAAAAAGTAATCTAATTAATTATTAATAGTAATACGCTATAAATAGTAGTTTAGGGTACCGATAGACTTTTATTAATTAGATAACGATAATAAGCTAAATAAAGCTCTCGTAGAGTCTAAAGTAGGGTTTCCCCGCTCGTAATATAGTTACGTACTTATAACCTCTTAGGTCCTACGGGTCTTACCCTATAATACTTCTAACTATAGGTTCGATAGTTCTAGGTCTTCGAAAGGGGATTTAGGGGGGTCGGCGAGTTCGGAGGCGGAAAGAGGCTCGTATTCGGGTCTAGAGTTACTATCGGATATCTATATAGCTTTAACTTTTATTTCTAATCCTTCTAAGGTATTAGAAGGGTTAGATAGTAGTTAATAGGTTTTACCGGATATCCTATCGTCGGAGGTATCCTTCGGAAGATTTTAATCTCTTCTAGAGAAGGTATCGGAAAAGACTTACGTAGTACTAGGCTAGTAAATAAGTTTAAATCTAAATTAGGATAGTTTTTCTCCTTACTATATCTAATATTTAGATAAGTATTACTAGGTTTAGAAATAGACTAAGTTCTAGTAATCCGTATAGATTATAAAGTCTATACTTTTAAACTCGGAATACTACTCTCTAATATACGATATAATAGATAGAAGTTCTTTATCGTATATAAGGTAGTTAACTTTAATAAAGGATAATTTTCTCGAGTAATATCTTATAAATCTCTAGAAGAGGTTTTCGGGGTCTTACTATATTAATACGCCTTTTAAAATATAACCGGAAGTATCCGCTTCTACGGCTATAAGCCTAGAAGGATCCTAGCTAACTAGGGTCTTAGAATCGATAAAGGCTTTTTTAAAATTCTCGAAAGTATTTTAGTAAGCTATATTTTACTTAAAAAAAGTATCCTTTTTAATTAAATTCGTAAAAGGTTTAATAATATCTAAGAAATCTTTAATAAAGACCTTATAGTAGTTCGTAAATCCTAAGAAACCTCGTATACTTTTAATAATCTTTAAGGGTTCTTATTCTTAAATAGCTTTTATTTTTTCGGGGTTAGTTTTTATACTTACCCCGGACTTAATTATAAAACCTAGATATTTAATTTCTAGGGTTTTAAAATTAGATTTAGAGAAATCTAACTATAAGCTTATTTTAGAGAGTTTCGAGATTATAGAATAGACTTTTTAATAATAATCCTTTTTAGATTTATTAGAGTAAATAATAATATTATCTAAATAAGTAGAGTAGAAGATATTAAGGTATTTATAAAGAGTATTATTTATATACTATTAAAACGAGGCGGGGGCGCCGGATAAGCCGAAAGGGGTAATTAGTTACTCGAAAAATCCTAGTCTAGTTCTAAAGGCCGTTTTCTACTTATCTCCTTCGTATATCCGGAGATAGTAAAAAGCCGATATAATATCGATTTTAGAAATCTATTTAGAACTAATTATCTACTATAGAGTCTCCGATATAAGGGGTATCGGATAGGCGTCGTATTTTAATATAATATTTAACCCTCGATAATTTATATAAAAGTATAAGCTATTTCCGGGTTTTTTTACGAAGAGTACTAGAGTAATAGCTAACGAAGAAAAAACCCTTATAAAGCCTTAATCTAGTAATTCGTATAAAATCTTCTATAGAACTAGAAGTTTTTCTCTAGATATTAAGTATAAAAGTATTTTCGGAATAATAGTATCCGGAAGTAGGTTTATTTTATAATCTAGACTAGGGCGAGAAAGTAGTAGTTCTTTAGCTTTCTTTTTATTAAAAACTTTAATAATAAGGAGTAATTAGGTAAAGGCTTTAAGATAAGTATCTTTTCTTCTTTAATAGTAAGGGTTTTCTAAATATCTATAAGGGAAACTAAGAAAACGTATATAAGTAGTTTTTCTTTTAAAGCCCTAGTTAATAGGGCTTTAAAACCGGTAGAAGAGATTTAAACGATTTTAAGGTCTATAAATACTAGTACTATAGATATCTTAAACCTAAAAAGTCTTCGGATAATTATAATATTAGTAATAGGGTAAAAAGAGGTATTATAAAACTATAATTACCTTTTTTTTAAGATTATAAGATCGGACTATCCGGGGATTATATAAGCCTAGATACCCTCGTAAAACCTACTTATATCTAGTTTAAAATAAGCTATTTAAGATATAGTAAGTTAAAAGTCTCTAAACTAGTCGACGATTTACTAAAAGTAGTAAGGTAAAATCGGGTAGAAAGTAACTTTATATTTAATAGAAGCTCTATTAGATATCGTAGTAAAACTATAATAACTAGAATCGATAAAAGGTTTTATATTAGATCTATTATTTATAATAGTATTTATATAAGTACCCTCCTCTTCTAAAGAGGCTAGGGGTTAAATAGGGATTTTTAAGGGTTCTAGAGACTTTAAATCGAGATTTTAACTTAAAGTTATTCTTTTTCCGATTCTAAATTTTCTAAATTATTTAAAAAGATCTCGATATTTTTAGGGGTTTTTTTAGCTTTATAGCTTTAGTAAGGGCCCTCGTAGTAGGGGCTAAAGTTTCTCGGATAACCTTAGATATCTAGGGCTCTTTTAGGGCTAGAATAGGGTTTCTAATATAAGCCCGGGTATAAATTAAAGTTATAAAATAAAAAGTATATAAATAGCTTTTCTAAATATAATAGAAATAAAAACTAAATCGGAATTTCTCTTTTTTCTCTTCTAAAGTTAGGTAGCTTTAAGAGATCCTAGAAGAGGGTTCTTAATCTATAAAGTCCTTATAAGAAATCTAAGTAGTCTAAGAAGACTCCTAAGTCCGGAATTAGCTAGTAAAAGCTTAGGGGAGGTTTAGCGAGGTACGAGAAGAGGAGTAATACTTCTCGTAATAAACTAGGCTTTCTAAATCCGAAATAAATCCTAAAAAAGTCCTAATATACGAAGTATAAATCTAGGGTTTTTCTTAGCTAATTAAAGCTTTTTAGAGATCTAGAGAGATATTCCCCTCTAAATATAAGATTTTAACGCCTTCTAAGGTATCTATAAACTCGTCTTTAGCGAGGAGGTATTCGAATTTCGGAAAATAGAAAATAAACGAATCTTTTTTTTTATTTTTCTTTTTAGATCTTATCTTAAACCCTAATTACCTTATTAAGATTTATATAAATAGACTCTAAGTAGATTAGTAAATTCGAAAAGTTTATAAGCCTTTATTTTTCTATATTTTAAATATAAGTAAATACGAAAAACTAGGCCGAGGATTCTATCCTACTATAGATATAATAGAACTAAGCGAAGGGGGTACCGATAGAAGTTTTATCGATACCGATCTTAGTATTACGGGGTAAGACCTATAGGACCTAAGAGGTTATAAGTATATAACTATATTACGAGCGTGGAAACCCTACTTTAGACTCTACGAGAGCTTTATTTAGCTTACTCTTATTATCTAATTAATAAAAATCTATTAGTACCCTAAACTACTATTTATAGCGTATTACTATTAATAATTAATTAAATTACTTTTTTTAAGTTTTTATTAGTTTTTAAATTAAATAATCTAATTCTTTTTAGAGTTCTATTCCTCGTTATAAATAAATTTATTAATTTAAGTATTATATATATTTCTAAATTAAGTAATCCGTATACTTCCGATTAAGCTATTTAGGCTTCTACTTAAGTTATCTAGGTTTCCGTTTAAGCGATTTATATTTCTAATTCCTCGTATAGTAAGTTAATTAATACTAAACTAATAAGAGCTTTTAATAGGCGATCTATACTTTTAATACTACGAATACTAATAGCCTCTATAATAGGCCTTAATAATACTTATATTAAAAACGATATTATAATAACTATTAAACTACTTATAAAATTACTAAAATTACTAGATTTATTTATATTTATACTTTTTTCTCTAATATTTTCTATCCTACTCCTTATATTTACTAGAATAAAAAAGTATACTTATTTACCCCTATTAGTTAAGTTCGATAGCTCTAAACTAGAGTATCGAAACTAGCGAAATAAAGTTCGTATAAAACTTCGAATTAATATAGAGGCGCTTAGTAGTATCTCTAGTTAAATTACTACTCTCCTTATAGTTTTAAAAAACTCGGCTAATAAGAGCTATACCCCTTTTATTAGTACTAAATTTAAAAAAGAAATACTTCTACTCTCGAATATTTAAACTTATTTAAACTATTTATATACTAATTTTAATTATAAATATATTATATATACTAAATAAAGTAATTTAAAATAAGAAACCTCGGATTTCGATACTTATTATACTAAATTCGAATACCTATTAATAGAAGCTAATAGATTAGAAATAGCTAAAAGTATAAAAATTAATAACCTCTATTATAATATAAGTTAATTAATTCGAAATATTATTATTAATAAAATTATAAAAGATATACTTATAAAATAGGTTTAATACTACTACTATATTTAAGTTAATTTATAGATATTAAAAGCCCCTCCTATTATCTATATTATACTATATTTATTATCTCCTACTCGTAGTAGTACTACTATTATTATCTTTATTACTCTTTTACCTTATAACTTTATAGATATCGATTTAAATCTCGTTTTTATATAAACTTCTACTTAATATACTTATAAGAGTACGCCGATCCCGAATAGATACCTTATCGGCCTAGGCCTCCTTTTAGACCTTTAATATTATAGAAAATACTCGAAATAAGTAATAGAAGAAGAAATATTATACTAAAAAGTAACTAGTATTTACTTCTAATATAGATATCGAAGTTATACTTCTACCCTCTATCCCCTAGGTATACTTTAGAAGAGTAGGAAAACCCTTATTAAGATTATTATTATTTATATTAAACCTATTTTTAATACTACTACTAAAGAGTTAGAAAACTAGTTATTCTTATACTAAATTACGTATAGGAGTATAAGAAAACTTAATTAGAATACTAAAAGTATTAGGAAAAAATTAAAAAAAAAAAAAAATTTAAAATAGATATTATAATTAACTAAATAAATTATATAAATTACTTATTCGACTTAAGCTATTCTTCTAGTACTCTAATTAGTAATAAACTAATAATTTATATAAATTTTCTATATTTTAAAATAGAACCTAGAATATTAAAAAGAATTACCGGTATAATTAGAACTATAGATAAAGTAGCTTACTTTAAAATAAATATTAAAAGCTATTATTAGTACTACTAATATACTTATTATATAATAAAAGCGAACTAAGACCTAATACTAGGGCTCCTATAGTTTACGGAGAATAGGGTTACTTATAATAAATCTACTAATATTACCTTTATCTTAACCTCTAAAACTATTATCTACTACTCGAAAAAACTTATATATAATACTAAACTAGTAATCGTAATTATTATAATTACTAAGATTAAATATACGAAAAAATAAGATCTAAGAGCTTCCGAAATCTTTACTACGAGTTTAAAAAATATTAAATATACTCTCGAGAATAAGAAAAAACTAATACTAGAGTAAATCTATAAATACCTACTACTTTAATATACTTAATTCTAGGATATTTTCGTATATAATCGAGAAGAACTACTACTTTATTAAAACGATTTAGATATAAATATCGATCTAATTAAAAAAACTAATAGAAAAAACCTAAAAATACTATAAAGACTTTTATATAGTATATTACGAGATAAGTTTCTCGTATTACGAAAGACTTTTATAAACTTATTTAAAAAAAGGTTTATTTATACTAGTTAATTAGCTACTACTACTTTTATACTATTTACTTATAAACCCGGTAGAGGTCTACGATTCTATATCGATTATAAAGCTCTAAATAGCCTTACGAAGTATAATCGTTACCTTTTACTACTAATCGGAAAGACCTTATATTAGATTAAAATAGCTTAATAGTATATAAAACTCGATATAAAAGTAGTATTCTATCGAATCTAGATAGTAGATAAAGATATCTAGAAAACGGCCTTTTATATATACTATAGTTTATTCGAATAAGTTATTACTTTTTTTAATCTTACGAATAGTCTTTCTATATTCTAATACTTTATAAACTAAGTTCTTCGTAATCTTCTTAACTACTATATCTTAGCCTACGTAGATAATATTTTTATTTATATTAATAATACCCTCGAAGAATATAAGATTTAAGTAGAAAAAGTACTATTATATCTCGAAAAAGCTAGCCTATACTTAGATATTTCGAAATACGAGTTCGAAATTAGAAGTATTAAATACTTTAGTTTAATTATTATAGCTAAAGAAAGTATATTAATAGATTTTACTAAAGTTACTACTATTTATAAATAGGAAACTCCTACGAGTATAAAAGGTATAAAAGGATTTATTAGTTTTACTAACTACTACTATAAGTTTATATAAGATTTTAGTAAGCTTATAAACCCTTTTTATTAACTTATAAAAAAAGATATACTATTCGAATAGTTAAAAGTAGTATAATAGATTTTTAAGACCTTTAAAGAACGTTTTTTAGTTAGTAGAGTACTTACTTATTAGGACCTTAACCGAGATACGCGTATCGAATATAATACTTCTAGATTCGCTATTAGAGGATAATTAGTTTAATAATATAATATTCTTTAGTACTTTATTACTTTCTTTTTATATAAGATATCGCTAGCTAAATAGAATTACTTAATTTACGATAAAGAACTCCTCTTAATTATCGCTAGAATTACCGAATAGCGCGTAGAACTATATAAGTTAATTTCTTTAACGATTATTATAGATTATAAAAACCTAGAATACTTCTATAAGAAGAGATATCTATCGGAATACTAAGTATACTAAATAGAATTATTAGAAGTACTATTTCTATAGAAAATAGTTTATAGGCCTAGAAAACTATTATAAGTTCCTAATACTCTTTTATATATAAATACTTATAATAATAGTTCTAAATATACTAAAAACCGATATCTATAGCTCTAGAAAGAAATTTAGGAATTTATCGTAATAACTTCGGAAGTAGATACTAGAATATAACTATTTAGCTAACTAGAACTTCGAAATTTATAGAAAGTTACGAGAGTAGTAGACCTTTTATACGAAGAATTAATATAACTAGTTCTAGAGAAAGCGCTAATATTCCCTTTAAGATTAGTACCTCCTATAATAGCCTAGATCTCGGAAACCTCTATTAATAATTCTTAACTCTTTTTATATAGTAAACTATAAATCTTAAGTTATAAACCCCTCTATATAGCTTTAATCTAGTAGTACTATAACTTAGCTATTAGAGGATACCCTAGCTATAAGATCTTTATTTCTATACTTATACGATAATTCTTCTAGCCTAGATTTAGAATAAATACTTATAAATTCGTAAAAGCCTATTCGATATATAGTAAAAATAAGATTTAGAAGTAGAAGAAGTATACTATAACCCTTACTAATACTATCGCGAAATTAGGCCTCTATTTTAATAGATTATATAATATATTTACCGAATAAATAGGGATACGAGTAGTTACTAGTAGTTATAGACCGCTTTTCTAGAAGCCTTATCCTAATACTATTACGAATAGGAGGGGTAGACGATATAGTTAAAGCTTTTCTAACTTATATTTATATATACTACGGGCCCCCCGAATCTATTATTTCTAATAGAGGGGGGTAATAGATAGATATCTTCTAGAAACGCTTCTATAAACTACTAAAAATTAAAAAGAAGCTCTTAATAGCTTACTACCTATAAATTAATAGTATTATTAAAAAGATAAACTAGGAAGTATAGTAGTTCTTATACTATTATATTACTTTTAGCTAATAGGACTAGGCTATATAGTTACTAGTAGTTTAATTAGTTTTTAGTAATAGGCCCTAGTATATAAGAAGAGGTATTTTACTTTTCTTTACTACTTATAGTTATTATATCGATTTTATCTAGATAAATAAGAAATAGAGCTATATTAGTAGTAAGTATATAATAGCTAAGAATATAGTTCTAAAACTCTAAGAAATCTAATAATAGGTAGTAATTACTCTTATAGATAGTTAATAAGTAATAAAAATATAAGTTAACCGATACTAATACGCCGCCGAGAATATTAAAATAGGCGATTAGGTATAGTTAGATTTTAGGAATATCTAAATAGGGTACTTAAATAAAAAGTTAGATTAGTTATATACTAAATATACTATTACGAAAATAATCGTACTAAATATTTATAAGTTTAATATCCCTACTAGTATTTATAATTACTTCTATTTAGACCTCCTATATTCGGTAAAGTATAAGGGCCTACTATTATAATAGTTATATAATAAGATTACCCTACTAATTATAGTAGATAAAGAATACGAATTCTAGGTATAGATAATCCTTTATACTAGAAAATATAAGAATAAATATATCGTATAAGTAAAATAAACTAAATATAAAACCCCTACTCCTACGAGCTTAGAAAATATCGAAAATACTATAACTTTAGATAACTAGGAAGTAAAATAGGGGAATATCTAATAAAACGACAGTCTAAGAGAGTACTACTTAATAAAAATAATATATTTAAAAGTACGATAAAAGAGATTTAATACCGAAAAGGAGAGAGAGAAAAGGGGTAATATTATAAGGTAAAACCTATAAGACCTAAGAGGTTATAAGTATATAATTATATTACGAGTATAGAAACCCTACTTTAGACTCTATAAGAGCTTCGTTTAGCTTACTCTCGTTATCTAATTAATAAAAGTCTATCGGTACCCTAAACTGCTATTTACAGCGCGTTACCGTCAACACTTAGCCTAGGCTTCTAGAAGCTAGATTTTAAAATCCTTTCGTTTTCTAGTAAAACGGGGAATATCGGGGAAGGCTTTTTTAAGCCGGGGATTTTCGGGGGCCCCGGCCTATTCCGGCCCTAGAGAGGCTAGAAGAGCCTAGGGGGCTTTAAGGGCTTTTTAGAGTTAATTCTAAAGGTTCCGGATAACCTCTTCCTATATAGTTTACGAGGCGGCTATCCTATTTATATTAGCCTCTAAGTAGGCTAAATACTAAGCTTAGGTATTCTAGGAGTCTATCGTATAGGCTCGGGGGAAAGGTCTTCTAGAGTTCTAGGAATCTTAAAAGTCTCTAGATCGTATAGTCCTCGTTAGAATAACGACCTATTATAAAATATACTCTATTTCCTAGGAAATTCTACTAAATAGAGAGTTCTAATCTTAGAACGCGAAAAAGAAGGACTTAGAAGAGTTCTAAGAAACGAAGAGGGGTTCTAGGAAGTTCGTAAAGTTTAAGGGGGCCTAGAAGTTATCTAGGGCTTTTTATAGAGAGTCTAGGGGCCTAGATATCGTCTAGGACTTTTTCTAGAGGTTCTAGGGGCCTAGATATCGTCTAGGGCTTTTTAGGGTTCTTAAAAGAGTTTAGAATAATATAATAGTCTATATAAGAGGTAAACCTTTTTACGTAGAATAAGATTATATTCTAAACTAAAGAAAAGAAGAGAGAGAAGAAGACCCTATAAGAGGCGTAGGGTTCTTTATATATAGCGAAAGACCTTTAGGGGGTCCGGAGAAGTCCGTACGGTTCTATAAGCCTAGACCTAGGTCTAGACTTATAGAAAAAGCTTAGTTCGCTATTTACTAAAAAATTCGCTACCGTCGAAAGTCGGTAAGGGGTTTTACTACCTAGAATTCGCTATTATCGAAAGATTTACTACTATCGAAAAACGGAATTTACTACTATCGATCTTTAGTCTTAATAGTTAGGTTATAAGGTTAAAAGTAAGTTTATTAGAGAGCTTAAATTCTTCCGGTTCTAGGGGTAGTATTCTTTA
Source organism: Tympanopsis confertula (assembly GCA_026745395.1). Classification (NCBI taxonomy): domain Eukaryota; kingdom Fungi; phylum Ascomycota; class Sordariomycetes; order Coronophorales; family Scortechiniaceae; genus Tympanopsis; species Tympanopsis confertula. The sequence continues at coordinate 4,130 of JAOYNU010130410.1, read as the reverse complement.
ATCGATCCGACTAGTATTCGTAGAGCTAGACGGCGGCGAAGATAACGAGTACCGGATAATATTAAAATAACCACGTAACTAATAACTAAGCTACGTATAGGGCTACGTACGATTGGCGAGGGCGTGGCCGAGGCTTTTAGAAAGGTCTTAACCCTTTACATAGGCCTTCTTAAAGTAATTATAAGACTACTTTAAGTAGAATAAATAAAAAGAGAAATACTACTAGCTCGTTACCTCGTTAATAGTAAATTAAAAAATACTCTTCTTTTTTATTAAGTTTATTATAATACTAGAGTATCCCTTTATATATCTATAAACCTTTAAACTATAATATAACTCGAAGCCTATAGCCTTATTATATACGAGGCTTTACCGATTCCCTTTATCCTCTATAATTTTTAAAGAAATAATACCTATACCGTACGGGAAGTAGTATTTATAGACCTAGTTCTTAGGTACTAGAAACTCGAATAAGAATACTACTTTATTATAGTAGAAAGTAAATAGGAAATCTTCTTTAGTTTTAAATTTTTTAAATACTACGAAATCGACTTCTTTTTCGTTACCGGATAATTAATTTAGAAAAATAGGTTATATATAGTACTAGCTAATATTAACTCCTCGCCTATACGGATCGGCTTAAAGATATACTATATTTCCGCTATTACTTAGGACTACTATAAATACTACTATAATAAAAACTAATAATAAATAACTATACTTACGAATATCCTTATATATATTACTAAAATACGCCCGATCCCTACTAACCCCGAAATATTACTAGAATACTACGCGTATACTTATATTTTCTCTACTAAAGATACTAAAGAACTACTATTAAATCGGCTAGACGATATATAGATTCTCCTAAAAATACTACTCCTAGACTAAGTCGTACCCCTATACCGAATAACCTTATAGTAATTAGAATTTATCCGCGACTACCTAAAGGAGAATTTAGCTAACGGCTTTATTATATTTTCTAATAGTCCTTTTTTAAATTTAATTTTCTTTATAAAAAAATTAAATAGAAAATTCCGATTATATATCGACTATTAGTTTTAAATACTTATACTATCCGGGATACGTATCTATTACCTTTTTTATAAGATATATAAAACCTCTTTATTAGAATAAAATAGTATACTAAAGTCGATATTATTACTACTTTTAATAAGCTCTATATAACTTCGGATAGCGAGGACTAAATAACTTTTAAAATTTAATATAAGAATTATAAGTATTAAGTAATACCTTTTAGAATAATTTATAAGTTTACTAATTTCTAGCGATATATTAATAAAGCTTTAGAAAACCTCTTAAATAAAATCTATATAACTTATATCGACGATATTTTAATTTTCTTAAAGACCTAGGAGGAATATACCTATTATATATATACTATCCTCGACTACTTTACGAAAATAAGATTCTAATACGATATCGGAAAATCGGAATTCTATATATATTATACGAAGTTCTTCGGATATATTATCTCCGATATTAATATTTAAATAGACTTTAGTAAAGTAAGTAATATATAGCTATAGCTAACCTTTTAGCGTATAATAGATATTTACTTTTTCTTTAGTTTTTATAACTTCTATAATAAGTTTATAAGTAATTATAATAAGATTATACTATTTTTTACTCGATTTATAGTAAAGGATATACCCTAGAAGTAAGGCGAGGCTAAGTAAAAAACTTTCGACTAATTATATAGCGCTATAACTTTAAGACTAGTACTCGTATACTATAACCCTATTTATTTAATTCGGGTAGAAACCGATTCTTCTAATATTATCGCTACTAGTATCCTCTACTAGTAATAGGATAATTAAGAATAATATTTAGTAATTTTCTATAGTTATACGATAAATAATATAGAAACCCGATACGAGATCTATAATAAATAGATATTCGCTTTAATACTTATAACCTAAGAATAGTATATAAAACTAATAAGCTTATTAAACCTATTTCTATTTATTACTAATTACTAAGTACTAGAATACTTCTCGACGAAGTAGTATTTTAATAGCCGATAGGCCCGATAACTAGATAATTTAGTTCTACTAGACTATACGATTACCTACTAGCTAGGGTAAGAGAATACTACTACTAATAGACTATCCTAGAAAAGATAGTTTATCTATTTATAAGCCGATAAGAAGAAGTAGAACTAATAGATCGCCCTCCTCCCCGAATCGAAACTTATAACCCTTATCGGAATACTAGCCCCTACTATAACCTTTACCCCGATCTCTACTTAAGAAATAATATAAAAAATAGAGGAGCTTTTTAAAATTAAACTAATTAACTAAGTTCTATAGAAAACCTAGACTACTAAAAAACCCGAACGTATATAAATATATAATAGAAAAGACGAATAAATACTAGAAAATAGTTTAATCTGTAATTTTAAGAAATTCTAAATCCCTTTAGAATACCCTAAACTACGAATTTAACTAATTAAAAAAGCCTATATACTATTAATCGCTAGGTATAGCGGATATACGAAAATAGAATATACCCTATATTACTACTACTACTAGAAGGGTATTAGGAAAAATATAATATTATTCCGAAAAACCTACTATATATACGGCCGCTATAAGACCTAGTAAGACCGGATACTTAGCTTATTATAGCTATTCCTAATACTTTACCGGCTATAATAGGATATTTCGATAAATTTTAAAGAAATACTACTCGATAAAGCCGGATACGATAATATATTTATAGTAATCTACTAGCTAAATAAGTAAATAATTATTATACTTTACTAGAAAATAGTAATTACTTAATAGACTATAACTCTTTTCTATAATAGGGTCTTCTACTACTTTAGATTTCTTAATTTAGTAATATTAGACTAAGGGTTTTAATTTATCTCGGAATAGTAGAAGGAGATATATAAATACCTTAGTATCGAATAAAAGTTTAATATCTCCTACTACTTATAGACTAATAGTAATACGGAGATTATAAACTAGTACTTCGAAAAATACCTATTCCTATATTTTTTATAATTAAAGATTCGTATAGCCGGATAGATTTTAAACCTATCCGAGCTATACTACGATAAAAAAAATATAGTAAGACGTAATACCTTCTATCTTTAAAGTGTTAGGCCTTTCTTCGGTTAGGGTACGTAAGTTAGAGAGTAAAGGCGTCGTAATCCTATTATATATACGTATCGTAAATAAAGTATAGATACGGTATAGATCGTATATAGTTAATTAAAGCTTCTATTATAATAATAGTAGTATAACCTTTATAAAGAGCTAGATCCCTTTTTTCTAGTAGGTTCCCCTTCTATCTTTATATAGGTATATACCTCCTAGCTACTTCTTTTATCCCCTTTAGACTATATCCCTAACTTATAGGCTTTATTTAAGACCCTTTTTATCCCTTATATAGCTAATTAGTACTATCTACTATACTATACTTATACTAATCTATAATAGAATACCCTTTCTACTAGTAGGTCGCCCTAATATACTTACTATATATAATTATTATAGTTTAATATTTATCCTTTTAATAGGGTATTATCGTAGTATAATTTAAATATAATTAATATATCGTATAATTTTCTTTTTTAAAATAAAAAAATACTTTATAAAACTCGGGGTTAGTAATATATAATACTTTTTTAATCTTTTTTAAAGGTTAAGGGCTAATTTAATAAGTACTTTTTCTATTTTACGTAAATTCTTATAGTAATAGTATAATTTCTTTATCTAAATCCCGTAATTCTTTTCTATTTTTCTTCTTTTTCCTTTCTTCTTATAGGTTCTTCTTATTTTTCTTTTTCTTCTTTAGTACTAGTACTAGTACTAGTATTATTATTTCTTATTTAGTATTTATTCGTAAAACTATAGAAAAGGCTATATATAAGAAAAGCGAAGAAAAGGCTAAGTAGAAGGAGGAGGAGAATAAAAAGAGAGAAGTAGTAGCTAAGTATAAAGAAGGTACTAAGAAGAAAGCGAAAATAGCTAAAAACGCTATAACGATATTAGGAGAGCGTAATTTTACTAATACTACTACTAATAATACTTATAACTCGCTATATTATCTACTATTAGTTTTTAAAAGTAATAATAATAATAATAATAATAATA
>JAOYNU010130299.1:0-26274 GCA_026745395.1 Tympanopsis confertula | reverse complement strand
GGTGGTGGTGGTGATGGTGATGACCCCACGCGCGCCGAAGAGGACCCGTGGACCGTCGTCATCGACTGCGCCAGCCGCATTGCGCCGTCGGCCTTTACGCACCTCAAGACGTCGAGGCGCGAGGTCTACAACGCGGCAAGGGCGCGCGCGGGGATAGGCCCGCCCGACAGCATCGAGGTGGTGCTCCTCGACAACAACGGCCAGGTGATGGAAGGAAGCGTGACGACGCCGTATTTCTGGAGGGGGGGCAGGTGGGTCACGCCGCCGACGAGGGGCGAGCTCCAAGGCGGGGGGTGGCAGGGCGGCCAGGACGGGACGACGAGGCGCTGGGCGGTCGAGAGGGGGATCGTGGCCGAGGAGCATGTTGACGGTGCGAGCCTGGCCGATGGCGACGAGTGCTGGCTGAGCAACGGGGTGAGGGGGTTTCTTTGGGGGCGGATTATTATTACCGCGAGATAGATTACGTCTGCAAGCAAAGCACAACCAGATTTATAAACTAGTAAAGATCAAGATCAAGATCAAGAAGATCAACCGACCTCGTTGCCTACCAGAGTTACCAGAGTCGCCCTCCAGATTCACCAGGTGCCAGATTCACCAGGTGCCCAGATTCACCAGAGTTTTACCAGAGGCTCGCCGTCCCAGCAACAAAGTCATCCCACTATCAAACCCGCGTCAGCAAAGACACAAAAAGAAGAAAAAGGAAAGATATTAAGGAGGAAAAAAAAACTCACATTCCTCATCATTCGCGGTTCCTCCCTCAGACGTGGAAAAGTCTCGTTCCACGCCTTGCACACCCTCAACAACACCTCGTCCTTGGCGGGCTCGCCCAGAACCAACGTTCCCATCCTCCGCCCGTTCTGCCCGCTCGCCTCAAGGCCACCCATCGGCACCGCCGCCAACGGCGACCCGCTCATCGTCGCGGCCGTCATGAGCATCATATCCCCATGGCCCACGACTACATCTACGTCCAGGTCGGCGAACGCGGCACGAATCCCTTTGAAGACGATGCGCAGGGACTCCTCGTGACTGTGCGGGGCCGACGGCGGCCATTCGAAGTTCATGGCTCCCTCGAGGCCATCTTGTGCCGAGTACTCGGGCGGCAGGGCAATGGGCGACCATGCCGGCGATTTGTTCATGGCAACGACGTCATCGATCGTGAGCGTCTTGCCAGGCGAGGAGGGGAACGTGAAGTTTTCGAGAAACTTGTTGAGGCCGTCGCGAACCGTGGCCATTACGAGCTCGCCAAGAGGGCCTTCTTGGGTCCATTTGAGTATGTCGTGGGGCTTGGGCAGATGGACGTTGCGCTTGACGATGGCGCCCTGTGAAGCTATCTTGGCGAGGCACTCCTCGAGAGCTGCTTTGTTTGCCGCCTGAAACTTATCAATATCCCCTCCCTTCCCTTGGCGGATTGAATGTCACTTACAATGGTCTTGTTGAAATCCTTGTCTCTTGGGATAAACGTTTCTGGCGCCAACCATGAATCATCCTCCAGCACGCCAATCCTGAGCCCCGCCCACCCCTTGTTGAGGATCTGCTCATCAAACGACTTGCCTACCAGCACTTGGGTGCCGTCAATGAGGTCACGAGCGCTCTTGGCCAAGATGCCAGTCGCACACATTGCCGGCGCCCCGTTGAAGGAGCCCGCGCCGGGCGTGGAGCCCGGCGTGGGCTTCAGAGTGTACAGCGCATTTCGAGTAGCGGGTGAGGTGAGAGAGCCTTCGACCTCATCACCGATGGAAAGCGGGCAGAATCCGGCGGCGACGGCGACGGCGGACCCAGATGACGAGCCAGACGGGCTCTGATCATGGTCAGCAACCAGCATATACTATACATCTATACAAGCATGTATTCACTTACGGTTTGACCGATTGGCAAGAGGTCATCGTGACGAACGCCGCCGCGTACATAAGGGCATTGCACCTGCCAAGAGCATGTCAGCCAACAACAACAACAACGATGAATCAATCCCCAAGACAAGAGGAGCTTACCTGGCCACCTGTGGCCGACCAGCCACTAGCCAGCAGATTCGCTTTGAAATGTCCAAGCTCCTATCACCACATGGACTTCGCGTCAGCTCTCAAGTTCCTCCCGTGGGGCATATTGTGGTGGGCCTCGCTCGGCGTATTGCTCACAGAGAGGTTCGCCTTGCCCAGAACCAACGCGCCCGCCTCCAGCACCCTCTGCACCACGGCGGCGTCGTCCTTGGCCGTCGCCCCCAGGAACGACACCGCGCCGGCCGTGGTCGGCAACCCCAGCGACGGCGTGCAGTACAGGTCCTTGATCACGATGGGGATGCCGTGCAGCGGGCCCCGCGGGCCGTTGGCCTTGCGTTCCTGGTCGAGCTCGCGCGCCCTCCGCACCACGTCGTCGCGTGAGGCAATATTGATCATGGCGTTGAGGCGCATGCCAAAGTGGTTGTGCTTGACCATCTGATCCAGATACAGCCCTACAAGGGCCTCGCTGGTTGTCGCTCCAGACGAGAGGAGCGACTGGAGCTCCGAGGCCGTGGCCGTGAGTATGTCGATTTCAGTCATGGCGAGCCTGCCTGACGGATCCTGTTCAACGACGGTCATATATGTTGTATATAAATATATATATTTATATTTATATGTAAGTGTATACCAGTGGTGTTGGTATTGTATTGTTTGGGAGTTGTCATGGATATATATAGGGAATAATGTTACATTTGCATATTACCCCGCTCCTGAACCAAGGATTTCAATTGCCTTTATACGTTATCTTAGGGTATCCGGGATATCCGGGTTCGATCCGGACACCATCCACGGGGCCAGCACAGCCTGCTTGACGGCCGCCTCGCTTATCTAGAGAGCTCCCAACGCACGTATACACGCCGTCTTTATAGCTTGCTTCATGATACTCAAGCGTGAGCCTTTGTACGTGGTAGAATACCAAGGCCAGGGCAGCTTATGGATGCAGGTAGATAGCCCAGTCGCTGCCACAAGTCAGGAAGCGCATGGGACAATAACAAGAGGAGACATGATTTTTAACCGCGTCTACTTCCTGGCCTCTTACTCCCAACCTCGTACTTGCTGGCCTCGTACTTCCTGGCCTCCTACTCCGCCTCGCCCGCCCTCGCCCTCGCCCTGGCCTCCTCCTCGCGAACCATATCCCCCACTTCCTTCTCCAGTATCCACGACGCCACGCTGCCCATGACCCTGTCCAGGCCGTCTCCCCCCAGCATGATGCCCGGCAGGTTGTGCAGCGTGACGCCGCTCCGGTGGTCGGTGCACCGGTCCTGCGGAAAGTTGTACGTCCTGACTTTATCTCCCCTCGTGATGCGGTTCCGGCTGAGGACGCCGTCTCTCAGCTTGGCAGCCTCGTCGTCGCGCGCCTCGCGCCGCTGCGTGGCCACGCGGGCACGCAGCAGCCTCCACGCGGCCTCGCTGTTCCTCGTCTTTGAGCGGTGGTCCTGCATGGCCACCGTGGTCCCCGTCGGCAAATGGGTCAGTCGCACCGCCGACTCCGTCTTGTTGACGTTTTGCCCGCCCGCGCCCCTGGCGCGCATCGACTCGACCCTGACCTCGGTCGGGTCGAGGTAGAAGTCGCTGGCGGGGTCGTCCAGGGATGCCTCCGTGTCCGCCGCCGCCGCGCCATGCTCCGGGAACGACGGCAGCACCCACACGGCCACGGCCGACGTGTGCACGCGGCCCTGTTTCTCCGTGGCGGGCACGCGCTGCACGCGGTGCATGCCCGCCTCGGTCCTGAACCTCGCGTACGCGCCCTCGCACGCCACCTCGATGATGGCTTCCACCAGGGCGCTCTCGCCGTCGTTGCTCGTCGCGCCGTCGGCCAGCTCGTACTTGACTGTCTGGTGCGGGATGCCCTGCCTCGTGAAGTAGTTCTTGTACATTTTGCACAGCGAGTCGGCAAAGAAGCGGCCCTCGACCCCGCCGGGACCGGGCTGGATCTCGATCAGGCACGGCATGTCGCCGTACTGCGGCTTGGGCGCGAGCGCCTCCTCGAGCCTGCGTGTGAGCGTCTTGATGGACGACGACGTGGCCGACAGTTCCTCCGAGGCAAGCGCGCGAAGCTCCTCGTCCGCCGACGAAGCCATGGCCTGCAGATCCGCCATCGAGGCCTGCGCATCGTCGAGCTCCCGCAGCGCCGACGAGACGGGGCCTAGGAGCGAGACCCGCGATGCCAGTTTCGGGGAGTAGTCCTCGGCGAGCTGTGCCGCGACTTGGGTGTGCTCGGCAGCGAGCGCACGCGCGCGCGACAAGATGGCAGGATGGAGTTTGGAGTCTGGAGCCAGGTTGCCAGGTTAGATTTGACGGCAGACCACCAGGCAGAGAAAGGGGGAGCGAGAGGGGGGTGGGCAAACCATTGCTGGCGCAGCGGATCTGGGCAAGACGAGAACAGAGCTGGATAATTGGCGAGCGTGGCCCGCGGAAAGAGGCGAGGCATGTCCATCTTGGCTTTGGGGGCATGCTGGCGGCAGAGTTGTGAATAAACGATGAGATTTCTGTCACGTGCGCGCTGCCATCCAATTATTAAATTATTATCAGAAAAACCTCTGACGTACGTTGAATATATTTAATAACAAATATATTAAATAATAAAATGAATATTATTGTACAGACTTTACAACCTATCTTTATCAGAATTCAAACGATTTATCATGTTTATCACAATTCTAACAGTCATGAATAAGAGACCAAAATATTGTCAACATCATCATCAACATCATCAACATCATCACTCCACCAAGGGCGTTCAAAGCTTGCTCGTCGTCCCCCAGGCGGAATGTCTCAAATGAAATCAGCAATATCATACAGTCACAAATATGGCATGTCAAAGACGGCGCGTCAAGATCCAAGACATCAAAACAAGACATTGGTCTCGCAAATATCCGGCCAACGCAGTCAAAGAAACCCACCTGATAAAGCCGCTGCTCGTTCTCCCGCAAGCGGCCAGCCTTCTGGATCCTTTGCCAGTCAATCAAAGAAACATCGCCGCCAAGAAATATACTTGTATGAATATATCCCGTCCACCAACACAGCGTACTCTCCCTCCACCATCCAACAACTTTCTCGCCACTACACACCCTGAGAGAGTCAAGAAGAGGAAAAAGTGCATTCTACCATAGTCAAAAGGCAGGTCATACGTTCAACCACCGGTAAAAAGAGCAAAAAAAAACCATTCAACTCAGTCACGTCAAAATCAAACATGGGTGTCCGCAACTTTTTCCGCAGGATATTCAAAAAGGCAGTTGGAGGCAAACTCGGGAACGGAAACGGTAAAGGAAACGGCAACAGGTTAGGGTTAGGGTCAGGGGTCTCGCCCGAGGATCTCCGCCGCATCGAGGCCGAGGTATTGGAGAACATTCGGCAGCTGAGTGCAGACATTGCCTCACAGTCCAAAGCACAGAACACGCCCAAAGCCGACGCCATCCCAGAGGCCAAGGCCCACGGCACTGCTGTCGAGAAATCCGAAAAACAGGACAAAGAGGCGGCAGCCAAGCCGTCAGTCGAGGTTCGTTCGTTCCTTCATTCGTTCGTTCGTTCTATATTTCCTCAACCATCTATCTCCTTTGAAACCCTTTCCCAAAACCCTTCACTAATCAGGACGACAACCAGCAGATCCCAATCCCGGCCACGGCCCCCACGGTCAACGACAATACCACCAAACATGACCCGTCGCAGCCGACGGTGACGAACAAGGCTGATGCGGTGGCGCCGAACCCAGCAATCCCGGTAGCAAAGTGAGGAACATGCCCAAGTCAGCTGTTTGAGGGGGGATACAGGTGCTGTACCGTACTGTGCCCCCCCAGCTCGGCTCATGAAATTATACCAGTCTGGTCGTTTGTCTTAGTTAGGAGGTAGTCATATGGCAACAATGTTTGTTAGTCAAGGTGTCCTTCTGTGACTACTATGCAATAGCATACCTCGCAAGCATCATGCAGCTTGCAGTAAATTCCGTCCCGAACTGTAGCGCCGACCACACACACACACACACATGAACGCCTCGTGCATTTGGACCCCCAACCGTCATCATCACACCACCTTTTGTCTCTTGGTATCCGCCACGCCCCCCCCCTGCAGACCTTGTGCGCCGCCGCCGCCAGGCCCGTTGGTGGATACTTCTGCCAAAGCCGTCCTCCCAGCGTCGTCCGACGCACCGCCGGGACCATCGAGCGGTCTCTTCATGGATGGCGGTTTGTATTGCCCGCGATTCGCCAGCGGACTAAGCGGCGCGCCCGGGGCTCCTATGCGTCTGATGTGGGGATTGAGCGCGTTTACGGCTGGAACATTCGCAGGCGGAGGTCTGATGGGATTGCTCGAGCCACCGCCTTGGTCCGACGAGGGCGGGACATGAATCCCGTTCCTGGCAATTGGTTTGGATGATGTGTGGTCGATGCCTGCGGTTTTGCGGATCGAGGGGCTCTCGGCCTTGGGGTCAAAGGTCTGGCCCGGGTTGGAAATGTTGACGTCGTTGGCATTGACGGACACGGCCCGAGCGGAGAAGAAGCCGGCCCGGGTGGCGCCATCGGAGGATGGTGCAGTGGGAGCGCCGTTTGCAGGGCCGTTCATGCGGGTGTTTGGGTTTGTGCGGCCTGCAGTGTTGTTGGTAGTTGGCCCGGAAGATACATTGGTGGTGGTGGTAACGGGTTTGTTGAACGGCGGCGGATTGCCCTGTGGCGGCGGTGGGCGAGAATACGATTGGTTTTGAACGGGCGTCTGAGGATTGCGCGCTGGAGCTGGAGGCTGGTTAGGCCTCGTGTTAGTATTGTTGAAGGGCGGTCGCGCTTGTTGTGCTTGGCCAGGCGCTGATTTCTCAGTCGCCCATGTCGAGATGCTGACTTCGTCGGGATGTCCATCCTCCTCCGGTGCGAAATCTGATGGATCGAATGCTATGTATGCATACGCATGTACAGTTAGCAAAGGCCAACATGCAGAGGGATCCGACCCATCCGATCGATTGCACATACCACCGCCGTATTCGTCGTCGAAAAAAGCGTCCGTCACGTCGTCTGTCATATCCGGCATCCCACTTGTCTCTTTTCTTGCCTCTGCTGGGGGGCCCGCGGCGGGGGCCACGGTAGAGGCCAAGGTAGAGGCCACAGTAGAGGCCACGGCAGGGGTCACGTCAGGGGCAGTCACATTTACCAGAGCTCCGACGGTTTGCATCGTAGTCGCGGCCGGCTTCGGGATGACTTGGTCCTTGATCTCGTCCTTGAAATCGGGATGGCGGTGCAGATCGCCCACATCCCACGTCCTGCCAGGCCCAATCTTGACCCGCGTCACCTTCTTGACATAGTCCTTGTCGTAGATGCAGTTGCCGAGCACGTTGCCAAAGTGGCGCAGGGCGCGCTTCATGGCATCCGTGGTGGCCTCCTTTTTTGCCTTTTCGAAAGCGGCGCCCTTGCCCTTGGCGTTTTCTATCTTGCCGTAGCCAATGTCCTCGTGATATGTGCCATCACGGAGGGTCACACGGACGACGACCGAGATACCCAGGGTGATGCGGTTCGTTTGCGCGTTCTCGTCGGCGTAGTCGACCTGTATGTTCTGGATCGAGGAAGACCACCCGTTGAAGCCGAACACGTCGTTGGCCAGCGAAATGACCTTTTCGGCGCTGATATAGTGCACCGGGGAGCCTGAGGGCCCGGGACGCGCCGAAATGTACTCGGGGCCGAGCTTCCTCTCCAGTATCTGCTGCAGGCTGGCGATCTCTTCGGCCGTATATTGGGATATCCGCTGGACGCGATCCTCAAAGGGATTCGTTACCGACTGGTGCTGTGCACCGGGACTGGAGCCATGAACGCGTCAGTTAGCTTGGGGGGAGGGACGATAAGCATTGAGAAAGGAACTAACGCTGGCATCGTTGGCTGCTGCGTCTGCCAGCCTATGATGTTGGGGTGTGGCCTTGATGATATTAGGTGCGGCCTTGATGATGTTGGGCGCGGCCTTGGGTGGTTGATAAAGGTTTTCTGTAACTCAATATCGACGACGGGTCGCGCTGATGCCTAAAATGCTAAAATGATTGAAAAGTGGGACAGGCACGCGAGGAAACGGGAGATCACGTGTATTGTGTATCACGTGAATTCCTGGCACGTGCTTCTCAAATTCAACTGGATTTAAGCTCCCATTTGCATCTTCTACTGGGCGTTATGCAGGCAACGGAAGTTCCTCTACTTTATACTCCCCGGCGAAAAAAAATTATAGCCATTGTGAATAATAATGCAGAGGGTGATTGATGGCCAAGGAAGAAAGAAAGTGGGAGGTCTTGGTATCTTGTCGAAACCGCAGTTTATTACCTCCTCCCTTGTTTCTCTTATTTCTCTTATTTCTCTTATTTCTGTGTTGCTACAATATGGCATCATCCTCTAATCCTATCACGCCGAAGCCGTTCTTCCTGTCCCCCTTTGTAAATAGACACAGAATGGAATAGTGGTTGGCTACAAAATACAACCTTGCTACCTCTCTCTCGTGACGCCATAAGTTTGGTGGGCATGGCATTGGTGGTTAGCTAAGAAAAAGAAGATAAAAGAAGACGAAGAAAAGAGATGAAGAAAAAAGGCTACAAGACGCCACCTCCCATTGCTGCGGATGCATACATCCAGCTCTGGTGCCATCAAGCGGATATGCCCATCCTGGTATATGCTGCCGGTAATGCTGACTGACTCCAATGAAAAAAAAAAAAAAAAAAAAAAAAAGAGAATCTTTTAGAAACAGGGCAAACGAGGGGAAAGAAACGAACGCCTGTGCAATGTGCCATGGATATGTGACAGGCTAAATGAGGAGTCGGCCAAGTGCAGGTGAATAGTGTAAATGGTTTCGTCATCATTATCCGAAGCCCAAGCAAGCAAGGCACTTCGGGGCTGATATCAGGTCACTGACAAGGCGAACAACGAGTGCCTAGAATCCCACACGAACCGGAGGCCCAAAGGTGCCCGCCATCAACTGGTTGAACCTCGAGCTCGGATCCGAGGCCACAGCTGATGGGGGCGAGGTGGAACCATTCGAGATCCAGCCCAGACCCGTCGCCATCGCGTTCATGGCCGTGGTCATCCGCTGGCCGCTTTGCTCGTTGTGCTTTGTGAGCTTCTGGTCCCATCCGCCGGTATGCAGGTTGAACCCGCCGCCACGCTTGGCCGCTTCGGTGATGACCAGTGCCCAGGCCCGTGCAATCTCGTCGTAGGCGTTGTCCTTGTGGTGGCGGTACGAGGATGAGTCCCAGTCAGGGAGCTGGTGGATCATGTCGGTGGCGCGGTCGAGGAAGTGCAGAGAGGTGGTGGCCTGGGTCTCGGTTGGCGGGAGGAATTGGGGGGTAAAGTCGGCGAGGGCTTCGGTGAGAGCAATGAGGGGCTGGCGTATGCGCTGGTAGGTGTAGTCGGGGCTCGATTCGCCATAGGGGACGGCCTTCTTGAGCTTCGCCTGGTACTCGTCCAGCACGGCGATAGCCGAATCAACGCTCGGCCGCGGGGCCTGCGTGACGACTTCTTGGCCGATGGTCGGGTGGCTCTCGCATATTCTTTGCAGCACCATGCAGAGTTGGTCCTTGTCGAGGGTCTCGAGGAGACGAGGGAGGGTAAGGGGACGGCCGACAAGTTCGGCGGCGCGGGCGCGCTTGATCGGGCGAGCCAGTTGCCTGGCAGCCGGCGCCGGCGAGCTCATCGGGGACATGCTGTCGTCGCCATCGTCGTCTGCCTTGCGTTTACGAGCGGGCATGTTGTTGTGGTATGGTGATACTGTTGGGCGGCCGTCAGCAAGACTTGTTCTCTGTCTACAAAGTCTCCAAAGGTATCGGTATCGTGAACAAGCAAGCCACCTGGCGGCCACCATGATTGATTGTCCTCTACATGATGCAGGAAGCCACAGGCTCAGAGGGTGCACATACAGGATCGTGGAGGAGACCGCCTCTGCGATTCGTGGTGGTGGTGAGGGAAAAGACGGGGTTGCGGTGACAAGAGTACGTTCATCGTTATCGTCGTCGACAATCGTTTTGGGTGACGCAGTCAGTGAGGCACCACCACGGATGTTTGGACTCGAATCCCAAACGTTTGTTGCTGTTTTAGGATCGGTAGCCACAGTCGGTCGAGGTCTCCGTGGAAGTTTTAAAAAAAAGGTAAAAAAAGAGAAAAAAAAGATCCGATATCGTCGGCAGCAATACAAGGGAGCGATGATTCTACCAACTTCGATTAATGAGTCGCCGTCTTCCGCGAGTCGTACAGGCGCGATAGAAAAAACCCTGACAACTGTTGGGTCTCGGGGGGGGGATGGGGTTGTTTTGCGGAGGAAGAGGAGAATGCAGGATGGAGGTGGTGGAAACGGTGGAAACGGTGGAAGCGATGGACGAGCCTTGTTTGAGAGGAAAATGGTTGAGAGGGAAAAGGTCAGGCGGCCAAGTGCTGACTAAGTGCTAGCAAAATAACTGCCAAGGAAGCGTGGTAGACAAACCCCAGTCAGTCAATCAATCGTGCAATTCATGTTGTGAATAATGTAACGTGGGAATTGCCCCTCTCCACCTATAGACGTGAGGGGCTGCTGCGCTGGCTCCAGCTACGAGCAGAGAACAAGACTCTTTTTGTTCACTTGAATTGCAGCCGTTCAGCCGTTCAAAGACCTGCAGGCCTCACGGGCGACCGGGGAATCACCCCGGCACGGGTCCCAAGCCCCTAGGCCGTTTCGATAGACTGTCTTCAATCTTGCTGCTTGGTTGGTTCTTTAGTGATAAGGAAGGAGTGCGATCTGTTCTCCCGCTGGAGCCACGTAAGCTCGTAGCACAATCACACAAGTCGAATGATATCCACGATCACGGCTCTTGAGCATCTGGTTCGCCTGTTGCTGCCGCTGCTGTTGTTCGGGAATGGGGGAGCGTTTGGCAGTGGCAGCAAGTATAAAAATTCTGGGCTGATAATGATCATGTTATTACCGTCACATCACATATCTAATAACATGTTAGACTATTGTGACTAACTGTACGTACTACATTCTCCTAACCGGCCTCCGGCTTCCCCTCCGAAGCCCAAGATGTACCCACAAGTACGTACCCATCTTTGCCTTTTTGCCCCGTGCATCCTGATTGGCTCTAGCGGCCGCATTTCCTTATCGTTATCGGAGTAAAAAAATAATAGGAAAATAATTTATGAATAGCTTCATGAACTACACACCTCCTGCAACCTCAACCCCCCCCTGAATACTGAATCACAACTGTCCGTCCACCATGCCCTCCGACTCCTCGTCGTCCTCTCCCTCCCGCCCGGCCCCTCTCAAGTCCACCTCGGCAAAGCGCAAATCCCACTCCGAGATCGAGGTCGACCTCACCCTCCCCGAGCCGCCATCCAAGAAAGCCCGCCGCGCCCTCAAGAAAGGCAAGAACCCGTCCTCCTCTTTTGCGCCCAGGGCCCGGGACGATGGCGCCGATCTAGCCGAGGAAGAAGAAGAAGAAGAAGAAGAAAGTGGTGGTGGTGACGGCGCAGATGGCGACGACTCGAAAAAGACAAAACGCAGCGAGCACGCCGTCTGGATAGGCAACCTGCCCTTTGAAGCCACCCCGCCGCAGCTCCGCAAGTGGCTCGTCGAAAAGTCCAACGGCGAGATTGCAGACTCGTCCATCACGCGCGTGCATATGCCCACCAGCAAGCCCGCCCCCTCGTCCCGCAGGGACAGATCCAAACCCGCAGACACAAAGGCAAATTCAAATCCCAACGACAAGGCCAACGCCAAGCGCCCCATCAAGGGCTTCGCGTACGTCGACTTCTCCGACGCCGAGTCCCAGCTTGCCGCCATTGCGCTATCCAACCTGGGTCTCGGAGGCCGCAGTCTGCTCATCAAGGATGCCAAGTCATTCGACGGCAGGCCCGCCAAGAGCAAGGCCGAGATGGCGGCCGAGGAAGCCGCCAAGAAGCTGAGCGAGTCGCGCAAGATATTCATCGGCAACCTGAGCTACCAGGCCAACGAGGACAACGTGTGGGAGCACTTTGCCAAATGCGGCGAGATCGAGTGGGTCAAGCTCGCCACGTTTGAGGACTCGGGCAAGTGCAAAGGGTTTGGGTGGGTGAGGTTCAAACAACCCGGCGCGGCCGAGTCGGCAGTCAAGGGCTTTGTCAGGATCAAGGACGAGACCGACGTTGAGGAGGAGGACGATGGTGGGAAACCAGAAGAAGAGGAAGGAAAAGGAAAAGGAAAAGGAAAAGAAAAGGAAAAGGAAAAGGAAAAGGAAAAAGAAGATGAAAAAGAAAAAGAAAAGGCCAAGACAAGCAAGCAGCCCAAAGTCAAGACGAAAAAGTGGTGGGTAAATAGGCTGCACGGGCGAGATATCAAGGTGGAGCTGGCCGAGGACGACCAGTTACGATACCAAAAGAGGTTTGGCAAGCCAAGAACCGCGGCAGCAAGGCCAGCGAGAGCACCCTTGATGAAAGGAGCGCCGCTTGCACAAGTCAACGTCGAGGCATAATCCATCCTGCCCCAAAGATCGAAGCACGTGACCAAGGGCGTAGGATTTTTCCTTTTTTCCCTTTTTTTCCTTTACCACTCTACAAGACGGAGCAATGCAATTAGGCTTGGTTGATACAAAGCCATCGAATGACTTGATAACTGGAAACATTGCCTGGAGGAAGTGTAAGCGGCGCGCATGTGATAAGGTTCTCTCTACCTTACTACTGGCATCTATCTTCCCATCTTGGCAAGTTAGTAAGTCATGGCTGTGCAAGTCGTCATTGTAAGTGAAAGTGATAGCTCTGTATTGCGAGACAGCAAGTCAACAGTCTATGCCCTGGCCATGAATGATGAGACGAGAGAGAGACGAGAGAGGACTGGTGATATACAAATATCATCTAGATAAACAAAAGAGTTACGCTCCTGCGCATCCAAGTTCAAAAAAAGGTAAGGGGTGGAAACTTGAAGATCAGAACCTGTCCTGAATTGCAACCCACCGCCACTCTGTTCCTATAGACCTGAGTCTGGCTCGAACGGAAGCCTTCAGGTTGATACTGCTTCGGCAGGAAGATGATTTTCTTCTCCCTGTAGGTGATCCAGTAACCGCTATCCACAAGTAGGCCATATGGAGGCAGCTCGGTATGGCGGGCCAACGGGCTGCTAAGTAATTCGTACTGCCAGGCGCCAAACTCGGTCAGCAGCATTCTGGGGTGACTCGGGTCGATGCGCAGCACACAAGGTGATGGTTGCTGGCCCGGCTGTTTCCATATGCACTCCCTCGTCTCAATGTCCCAAACGAAGACGGAGCCCTCGCTCGTGGCAGAGACCAATGTTTTACCGTCGGGTGGCGAGAACACGAGGGCGCGGACGTAGTCGTTCAGCTCCTCGTTCAGCACCTTGGAGGGCAACTGTGCCCGGTCCCGACTGACGACATCCTCCTCGGCGAGTTCCCAGAGCAGGATCCGACGATCGTCGCCGCCCGAGGCCAGGTATCTTCCGTCTGGGGAGAAGGCGACACAATAGACGTAGTCACTATGGCCCGAGAGCACTCTGCCTTTTGCTGGCGCTTGCTGCTGGGCTTCTTTTCCAGCCGCCTTGCCGCTCATGTTGGTGTCGTGGCTGGACAGGCCCCACACCCGCACTGTTGTATCATCAGAGGCCGACGCTACAAGCCGGTCGTCAGAAGAGATGGCGACGCCCCGCACCCAGTCGCTGTGGCCTTTGAGGCTGTGCGTCCTCTTGCCCGTGGTTGTGTTCCAGATTCCCACAGTCTGGTCGCTCGAAGCCGAGATGAGCATGTCAGCCTTGTTGGAGAAGACGAGATAATTGATGTCGCCAGTGTGCCCATCGAGTGCGTGCAGCTGCTTCCCATCGTCTGCGTTCCACAGCACGATCAGATTGTCGTATGAGGCCGACGCCACCATGCCCCCGTCCGGAGAGAAGGTCACGAAGGTGATGGACTTTGTGTGGGGCTTCTGCTTGTCGACGTCTTCCTTGGGTGCCTGGACGACGTCCTCGACGCGCCAGACGCGCACCGTCTGATCATTCGATGATGACGCCATGTGGTGTCCGTCGTGGGAGAAGGAGATTGAGCTCACATTCCCGTCATGGCCTTTCAGGACTTGCTCGACCTGAAGCTGATGCACGTCTGCTGGATCGGCTGTTTTCCAGATCATCACCGAATGACCCGCGGCGGTTGCGAGACGGCACCCATCGGGGGAAAATGACACGTATCTCACCAGATGGCCGGTTTCGATCTCCCGCAGCACCGTTCCTTTTGCTGCGTCCCAAACAAATACCTTAGTGTTCCCAAATTTCGACGCCAGGAAGGCCGAGTTGGGCGAGAAGGCAACGCGGGTGACAGAACCTGCACTGCCAATCTTGTTGCGCACTCTGCGATCATGCATATCCAACACGACGATGGTGGCAGACCCTTTGACGTTCATAGTGACGCACGCAAGCAAGCGGCCATCAATGGAGAAACTCGCACTTTGGAACGTCTCTTGGCTCTGGTCCTGCACGGAGTAGCCCGTCGTATCCCTTGTCCATGACGGTAAATTCCAGAAGATGACGGACCTTGCTGTGGCAGCGACAAACACATCTCCCTTTGGCGAAAACGTGATGTGCTGGATGGGTGGCGCGGCGTCTTCGCCTTCCAAAGTTTGGTCTTGAAAGTTCCACTTATTTTCGCATTCGCCGGTTGAAATCTGCCACAGCTGGATTGTAGATCCGTCCGTGGCTGCCAAAATGCCTGGAGCCGTGGGGGAGATGGCGATATGATTAACATAGGAAGAAAAGCGAGGGTGTAATACATGCTGAGCCCGGCCTGTTCTGGTGTCCCAGAGACGCACTGTCCCATCGTCCGATGCAGAGGCCACAAGTCGTTCATCGTGGACGAAGGCGCAATCTTTAACCCAGTCCGAGTGCCCCTCGAGGACGTGTAGGCAAGCATCCGGACCTCTGCTGTCCGTCCCCATCACGAGGACTTTGGATAACTGCGGTAATTTGTCATTCCAGGTCACTCCCAGCTCGCTCAAATGGCGGCAGAACAGGAGGCTGTTTTGAGGCTCGACCGTGGGGGGGCTGTCCGAGGATTGATGGAATTGAAGAACCAAGACGGCCTCTCGGATAGGCTGTAAGAGGCTCTTGCAAACGTCGTCACTGGACGACTGTATCTGTTCAGCACCCATGCAGGAGTCAGTATTCTGGGGCGCTACCCCAAGAAGAAGATATATCAAAGAGCCCATGTGATCAAGAATGGAGGGGAGAAATGCTGGGCGCAGAGATGGCTGGCTGTTTTACCTTATTCGCTATAGAGGCCTCCAACAGCTTCAGGTCGCTCAGAGCTTGACCTATGAGGTGGTGCAATGATAAAGTCTCCAGCCATGGAACGAACTGGCTCCTCAGGAAGTTTTTGACCGGCTGCACCGCAGAACGGAGTGCGTCGACGTCAACACTGGCAAGGTGACTTGTCCAGTATACAGCTGCGTAGCTGACCAGTCCTGGTTCGCCGTCCTTGGGGTGGTCGTTGTTGGGAGCAGCGTCCAAGCACCCTATGCACATTTGGAGGTGTGTTTTGGATAGAGTCTTGTTCTTTCTCAGGTTCTGCAGCATAAAGCTTCTCACTGCTGGATGGGTGAAGAATACTTTGTCTTCGCGCACCTCCAAGAACGAGGAGCACATGCTCTTTATCAGGATCACGGGATCAATCTCTGGCGGTAGGCTGACGATGGCTGCGAGCTCAGAAGAAGAGAGTGGCCAAAACGAAACGGCTGCAGCAGAGATGACGGTGTCGCAATGGCGACCATCTTGGTCAACTATTCTTTTGAGGTCTGTCTCGAGTATACCGTGGATGCTCGTTTTCAGAGTTTCAAGAATGCGAGGCCCGCGCCAAGGCGTGCCGGACGATTCAATGGCTTTACAGGCCATGTTTACCCAAAGGAAGTTGCCACGTGAGAGGCGCCTGAGTTTCTCCGTGATTTGTGCTTCGAGGGTACCTCCGTATTTGGTCCTCGTGGCCAACTGCTGGACTTTTAAAGACGCGTACTCACGAACCGTGTCGCACACGGCTTCCAGCGACGTGTCAATGTGGAGACAGCGTTGCTGGACCCGGATGCCGTTGATTTTATAGGCTCCTGATGTCGGATTATTCGCTTCTGACGAATCTCGGGATGCGATATGTCCTTGTTTTTCCATGATATTGGTCATTATCTTGAAGTGACAAGTAGAGACCAGCCATTTGACCTTTGCTGACAGCTCCGAGGTCGTGACCATCAGTCCCACCAGGTCCTTCAGTCTCCATTCATATGCAAATGTCATTGGAGAGATTGATGTAAAGCCATGGTGGTGGTCATCGTCCGGCTCATCGACAAGATCGTCCAAGACATCGACCACAAAGTATATCGACTTGGAGTCACTCTTCTGTATCATGGCACAGAGAAGGGTCGCCAGGGCGTAGAAGTCATTCGAATCATCGAATTTCTTTCTACCGGTGAGCGAGAGTTTCTCATCCAGCAGCGTCCGAAAATTACCGGGATCCCTCTCGAGTAACTGCTGGATAAGACTCTTCAGAATGCGCGTAGCAGTCTCTCGCCGAGAATCGTGACCATCGCAGCAGGAGAGATAGGCCGCGTTCTCGCTCTCGGTCTCGCTCGACTCGTCCGAAAGCCTCCGTCTGATGGCCTTGAGGAGCGGTGTCTTGCCCGTGCCAACCTCGCCTGCCACCCAGAGGATCTGACAGGTGCTATCTTGGCGCCAGTCGCGATATTCAGAGGTGTTGGCCGCCCACTGATAGACCAGTTCTGAAACAAGACCTTCGTCACCTTTCAGACAAGGAATCGGCTGGTGTTGGACTTGCAGACTGTCGAGCAGGCTCGTCAACTGAGCGTCATCCGTTGCCTGACCACCCCCCAGGGGCTCTTCGTCTTGGGGCTCCTGGGGCTCTTGGGTCCGCTGAACTTCAGCTTGTGTCGTCTCCATTGACTTGGCGTCCTCTTGCGGCTCTGTCGTTGGCTGGGTATTATCCCGTCGGGACTCCTCAGTCAACTCGACCTCTTGCACTTGTCCCAAACTCTCCTTCTCAGACCTGTCTGCATGGAGTAGCCGGCGGAGGTGAAGCCCTATCTTGCGTCCAGTGGGACCTATTTCAAGGCCAGAACAGGCCCTTGTAATATTCTCCTTGAGCTGGTCATAGTCGAGATCGAGGGTCGCTGAAGTTGGCGTCCCTTTACACCGCGAACAAACAGTGCGTATCTGGTAGAGGAGGATGGTTTTGTAGAGGCCAGCCAGTTCGGTTTGATATGTGATACCAAGCAGCGAAGGCAGGCCAATATACCACTCCAATCTGGAAGCAATATGGATGATTCCCGAGCTGATCGTACCGGACCGGGGACCATGTCTAACAACCTCCTGACAACCGGAGCAGATATGGTATGCCCTAGGTTAGCGAAAAGTCGAGACCCAGATAAGATGGGGGGGGGCATCATGTACCTCGATGCTCAGGCAGGTAGCTGCCCAGACGACAGAAGTGTGCGAGGCTACTCCGACACCTTGAATGGCAGCCTTTAGAGATTGAGAGTGTGGCAAGGTGTCTTCGCCGTCACAGTCAAGGCTTGATTCTTTGCCATTGTCACTCAGCCAAACCCCAACAACCTTTGCCATCTGCCTCTGCCTCTCTAAGCGGTCCGTTTGGGCGATCTTGTATCCGGGCAAATTGATTTCCTTCTCTGCGTCACTCAGGTAGTCTCCCAATATCTCCTCGTAGTCAGCCAGCAGGCCGCCATGTTGTGCTTTCAACTCGTCATAAGCTGCGTCCCAGAAGTCGACGTCCTTCTGAACGGCTTTGGATTTATCCGCGCCTTCGGTCTCACCAACCAAGCCATTATCAGGCAGCGGTGATAGAGGACCCTGAACGGCGCCGTCCTCGAAGCTGCCCTTATGAGCCGTAGCAGTACTAGGCTGTATTTCGTGTGTTTTCCATCCATTCGGACCCAACTTAAGATACCCACGCGCCCCTCTAGGCTTGGGGGAGGGGGAATTGGACGACGTCCTTCCTTTTTGAAGCAAAGTTGATAGATTTGCTTGTGCACTTTTGGCATTCTTGTCTGATTCTGGTGCCATGGTCGAATTACTGATCCAATCCAACCAAATCCAAATCACAGGCTGCCGCCAAGTTGAGAAGCGTGTCAAGAGGACGAAAAGACAAAAGACAAACGAGCGAGGAATCGGCCAGACCAAGCCTGCCAACGCAGGTGCGCAGCGCGATGAGATGAGAGAGCACTGGTCCATGGGGGGCTGCTGCACCATACCACCAATGCCGGATCGCCATGTCTGATTTGCTGCTGATAGCACATTTTGCGGCTGATGCTGTCACTTGTCACTTGCATGATCGACCCCGTTCTCTTTTCAGGTATCAACGCATAGATATGACAGATATGCAGGATGAGGTATGCAGCTTTCGTGCAACCACACGGTCTGTCGTGGACTTGATACGAGGACCAAGGCATAGGAGGCTGTGAGAGCAGCAAGCCGACAACGCCACGTCAAGACGTGTGCATTTTTACACACACACACACACATACATATATGGGACGTACATGGGTCCTTTCACTCTGCCTGCCTTGGTCCTTCTCATCACTGCTTATACTCGGAAAAGCAAACCCCTTACCACCATCCATCTTCGTATGCCACCTACATACCACCCACGTATCTGACGTCAAGATGAGTGGCAACCCGTACGACGAGGTCAGGGATTTTGGCAGCCTCGACACATGCGAGGATCTCTCGTTTCCGTTGTTCACGGACCCGGAGGCAGATCCTTATTTCGCTGGTGGCCAGCTCCGAACGCAGTACGAGGTCACGGATGATGGCGTTCCCATCTTCTACAAGGAGGAATCAGATTACACGCTTTCCGTCCAGCGGCTTCTATGGGCAGATGGATGGCGCGACAAGGACCAGAAGCCATCGCAAGAAGCGACACTCGTCGTGCTCAAGTTCGTCTTCCGGACAGTCGGCAGCATCGCGGCGACCAAGCTGCAGAAAGTCCGGGCAAGCTTGCGATTTTTCGACGCTGATGAGTCGCGTGGCAGAGACCCCGAAGTGGCCGCCTGGGCTCCCTTCCACCAGACGGAGCGGTTCAACCAGACGGCGGTCCATGTCCAAAACACCACCGTGACCAGCGCCGGCACCGAGATAGGCTACGGCGGCTCCAAGATATCCTTGGGGCGAAGCAAGCAAGGAGAGGTGAGCTGGGATCGGACGTGCTTCGACGAGGGACGCGCCGTGCAGGAATTCAACACCAGAGGAAGACCCCATGGCATCTCGTGGCACCTGACTCAAAACAACCTACAGAACCAGGGCATCGTGCCGGAGTTCTGGGCAGCCGTCCTCGTATCGAGAGCTTCACCAGATCCGTACCTGGCCAGGTTCAGCATAAATGCCAACAGTGGCACCTTTGAAAGGCTTACCCTCAAGGCCAAACAAGCCATCGGGCTGCGTGACGACGGCAGCTCCTTTTCCGTAACTCCAACGCCCGGGAGAGTAAAAGTATGTAACCTCGAGGGCCTGGACATAATCAAATGCGTCGACCTCGAGCACCTCGGAAAGCTGGTTGATCACAAGACGAGCACCAGGCTGAGCGTCATCTGGGGGCCGCAATATCAGCTCGGTACAATGGAGGGCACTCCTCGTAAAGCAGACGGGCCTATGGCTTTTCAGAAGGTGGATACCGGCGCCCTATTCCACGAGGCCAGTCCCGAGCGCTCAGCTCACGCCCAAGCGACCACGGCGGGCCCGCAGCCTGGCGTGGCACACTCGCCCCCGGCAGCTTGGAACGACGCACTCACGCCGACTGTCAGTGCTGGCTCCACCAGGCTGGTGGCGCTGGAAACTCGACTGGCCCAGGTCGAGGCTCGTCTTGCGGCGCAAGATAACTTTATCTTGCAGCTTCGGCAGGCTCAGCTCGCTACAGATATCCAGATGTTCAGGCTGGAGCAGGTTTCCAAGCACGCCACGGACTGATCAAGGCGGACTTCCAGCTCGTCGTGATGGAGGGGGGGCGGTAGCCAGTCATCGTACAGTAAACTATGATGAACCATCTACACACCTACACGCCCATGTAGCTGAAACTTGTTCAATATAATGTTTGGTCAGTCTAGCGAGCGATTGCATGAGCACACTCAATACAGGCAATACAGGCACCCCAACGCAACGGTGGGAAGCCACTGAAAGATTCTACACCGAAATAATCTTTTGCCGCTACCTATCCATCTGTCGTGCTCTTTTGATGGCCAAGTATGCGGCTCTTTTTATTGCCCAAGACCTTAAAGCTGAATATCTCCCTCCTTGCGCCCCACGTCCCAGGTCGTGTTGATATCTAGATACTGCTCTTTTCCTTTTCAGCACACGAGAACGACCCAGGACAGACAGACAGAGAGACATAATTCACTCTGGGCACCCCGAAAAAACTCGGTTTACCATCTACCACTACAAGGGCATTCGCCAGCCATATGTTGTCGCCATGAACTCTGCCCGTCACACCGACCCAGAGCCAGGGATATATCGACAGTCGCAGCGGGTCAACAGTATACCCATTGCTGGCATGCACCAGAGAACGATAGGTCGGTCCGGAGATATCAACGAAATCTCAAGCAAATGGGCCGAACTCCAGAAAGAAAGCGGATTTGGCAAGGTCTTCCAAGACAAGGCCAAGATCCTACACAATGACCTCATCTCAGCGATCCAGAATGCTGGCGATCAGAACAAGGTGGAAAAAGAAATTTCTTACTTCCTACACGGAAACGATGAGAGAAACGCGGTGGACGACTGCGTCCGTTGGGTGATACTGAGCATTGCTGTGGGAGAAACGGAGGACGCCAGCTCTGACCAAGAGTCGATAATCATGCAGGTCATCTTGCGGGATAATGCCTCTCTCGCCTTTTTGAACATAAATCAAGGTTCCATAAAAAATATATGCAAGGCCTCGACGAAGCACTTTAACTGCACGGGCCTGAAGAATACCAAGACGACCCCCTATCACAAAGCGGCCACACTAGGGAACGCCAAGGCAATTGATATTATTCTGTCGAGGGGTAAAACTTTCTACCAAGGGCGACCCGACGCACTCTTTTCACATAATAAAACTATTCCGAGAAATCACGACAGGCTGTTGGATGTCGCTCGCCAGACCGACTCCGGTTCTGAACGCACGGCGCTGGAACTCGCCGTGTTCAACGGTCGCGAAGAGGCTGTGGGAATGCTCCTTGAGGCAGTTCCGGGCCTTGTGATGGGTCGAGAAAACACGTTTATGAAGATCATCAACGAGGGTAGGCTTGGAATGGTCGAGAAGTTTCTGTCGGTCGATTTGGGGAAAAAACTGTTCGCCACAAGCAAATACATCGTTCAAGCAGTGAACAACGAGGAGAAAGGCGAGGCGTCTGACTCGGAAACGTCAGGGAAGATCATTAACCTGCTGATCACACTCTCCAATCCGAACGAGAAGTATAAGCTCGATGTGCTCGGCGCTCTGATGAGGCTTGGATTGATGGACACCTTCAACCACATACTTCCGGAAATGCCCGACGATATTCGGTCCAGCTTGCTCCACCTGGCTGTGCGATATCAAAGCGTCAAGTTCGTGGAGGAGATTCTGGATAAGTATCCTGCACAGGTGGCTGCGAAGGTTACCCTCTCCGAAGGAGGCGGGCCCAATTACCCTTTGTGGTACAACAATTGGAGGTGGGAGCAGACCAGTTGGGTCAGGTATTCTGGGGACATCAAGATACGCTCAATGATCATCCACCATACCATGAGGCTGGTGAAGAAGATGAAAGACCTGTCTGAGATCTTCCATCAATCAGGGGGTAAGCTGAGGCGATCCACACTCCCCCCTCCCCCCGACAATGTGCACCACTGACTTTGTGACTGACTGCCTACATTATGGAGCAGAGCCAGGTAAGCCTCATGAATAATGAGTTCCAATCCCATCACAAACAGGATGCCGGTGCTGAAACCTCGTGCGCAGCAAGGGAACTCTGCTTTGACCTCTCGCGCCTTGACTCGAGGTCGCACCCAGTATCGGAGCTTTTCAAGTCGCTGACCTACTACCAAAAGAGTGTGAGGAAGTTGGAGTACGAGGAGACAATTCGGTACGCCGAGTTCCCAGCTCTCGACTTGAATGTCAACCATCGGGAGACGATCCAGGACTATGAATACCTACCAGACGAGCACACCGAGGTGTTCAAGATCCTTGACTGGCTACAAGAAAAGAAAGTGCAGTCGATCATCAGCCTCAAGGTCCTGGACCGGATGGTGAACCCACACAACGAAAGTGAAATCGCCAACTACGTGAAGAAGTTCAAGGTCGAGATTCTGGATTGGCGTTTTCTCGACATGTCCATCGATGTCTTTGACACTGAAGTCCGAGACCGGATCACGGAGCTCCACCTATATGCGAGCGGCAAGCGGGCCCCGATCAGTCACTGGAAAAGCAGTGTTGGTGTCTCGTCTCTCCCCAAAGTAAGCAGCCAACCGCAGTTGCTCTACACATGTCGTGTCGTTACAGTCACGCAGAATTGCTGACACGTTACCCGATTGCGTCCTTTCCCTAACAAGCTTGAACGACTCTACATCCATGTCATCAAGGTATGGAGATCACGCCTCTTTATATGCCAAGAACTATCTTGGGTTGGTTCTCGCTAACCAGGACAACTGTCCATCTATATATCTATCTACTGCATTCAGGAAACGATAACTGAGGAGTCGTGCGCTCGCACCGTAGCAAAAATCCGAACAGATTTCTCGACACTACTCGAGAAAAAAGCCAGAGTTTCTGTCGATCCCGAGTATTGGAATCCTAGGAAGAAGATGCCCAGTCTCAACGAGATGTACGTGTTATCACTCCATGTCCATAGCATGGATCGGATCTATCATGCTTACCAAAGCCCACCCCCAGAGCTCGCCGGGTGGCTCCAAAACTATCGATTTTCATCGAGAGCTATCGTAACTTGAGATTAAGACATGATCTTAAAGACGTCGAGGCAATCAAGGTGGCGATAATCGACAACGGCATCCTGAGCTTCGCGCCCAGGCCGGAGGACAGTCTTCATCCAGCCAAGTCACACGCCAACGGGAGTTTGTTGTCTCGGATCATGACAGGCAGATCCTTCGTTGACGAGAACTATAAACAAAGCCCCTGGTACTTGGCGTCGGACCCGCACGGGACACAAATGGCCAATCTGATTTGTGCTATGGACCCGTTTTGTGAGCTTTACGTGGCCAAGGTGGCGGACCTCAGGCATGGAATGACGCCTACAAGGGTAGCAAGGGTAACCAACGTTTACCACGTCCATCCTTGGTTTACTGTGATGATGTTTCGATTTTGTGCTGACACTCATCCTTTCTTTGCCAGGCTATCCATTGGGCCAGATCCCACAAAGTCAACGTAATCTCCATGAGCTTCACCATGCTAGACAAGAACAAAGATCTGGAAGATGCCATGCTTGCGGCCAGCAGTGATCGCATCGTCATGCTCTGCAGCTCTCATGACGAAGGGCTCAAGTTGGACAGTGTATGGCCGGCCAATCACACAGTGGGTAGCAAATTGGTGATCGCAGCGTGTAACGAGTTCGGCCAGCTTATACAGGAACTGAAAGAAGAAAAGTACGACCTCAGAGTAGCGGGCGTGAAAGTGCCCGTGGGAGTGATCCCCTTCCTCGACTCCAGCGAAGAATGTATCTCGGGCAGCTCGGTGGCCACGTCCCTCATCGCAGGCGTGAGCTCGTTGATCCTGTCGTGCTACAGACTCGCCGCCCACTTGAAAAACAAAGCAAACAAAACAAACGAAGCAAGTAAAGCGCTGGACGCGCCATTCGAGTTCATAAAAAAACAGCTGGAAATCATGATGCCTGATATCAAAAATAAATTCATCCTGCTTGAGAGGTTTGCCAGGATTGATCAGAAGATCAGGAAGGGCGAGGATGTCGATGCCGAGACTATTATCCTGGAAAATTTTGGCGATTGACAGAAAGACCAGCATGTGAAGGGGGATAACTTTGATTATTCGTACCTGGGTTTGCACAGATGATAGATGGTATCTGACGTTTCCATGGGGAGACATGTGATGAGGGAGGGAGAAATCACCATATCATAATGTATAAATAATATAGAAAGACAGAGCGTATCACGTCTTACTGTATTTTTTTATCGTAGCATAGCTCGGATGGGTTCAAAATGTATCCGGCTATACGAATCTTTAATTATAAAAAAATAAAAATAAAAATAAATAAATTATATAGGCATGGTGTCATTTGGTCGCATGATTCTTCAAATTGTCTAAGATATAAATCATGCCTCACGCTCCCGCCCCCCTCTTCATCCTTTTGGGCCTCTTAAAAGCATGCGCCTCCGTGTTGAGCACCCACTCATCCAGGCTCACCACGTCGGGCGGCGAAAAGATGAGATAAAAGTACTTGAGCGTCTCTGAAAACCAGAAACTCTGCCCCACACGCCATGGTCAGCATCGTCGTGCCTCGGGTGGACGGGACGAGAACTCACCTCCATGTTGTCGAGCAGCTTTCCGTGGCCCGCCGGCTCCAGCACGTTCTCGAGGCTTCCGCTCCCAAACCTCCCCCCCGCCGTCGACGCCCGTATGGCCTCAAACATGCGCCACGCCTTCTCCCTGTACACCTGGTCTCCCGTGATGCGCCACAGGTAGAACATGCTCTCGACAGCCTCGGGCCGCAGCAGGTAGCGATAGTCCCGCACCCGCTGGAAACCGAGCGGCAGCCTCCTGTCGCTGTGCGCCTCCCACTGCGCGTGGTCCCACGGGCAGCCCTCCAGCAGGTTCACCTCCTCTGCAGGCCGGGGCGGCGGCGGCGACGACGACGACGACGACAACGACGACGACGCCTCGGCAAGCTTGGCGTCAAAGATCTTGTCGGTGCCCGTGCACGCGTGGAGAAGAGATATCTCTGGCATGATGCCCGACGGCATGGCCTCGTAAGCCCAGGCGCATCCCAGAGTCAGCTTCTCGCCAATGTCGACGTAGTCCGGCCGGAGCAGTATCCTGCCCGCCAGCGCGTACATGGCGCCGGCGAAACACGCCAGGTGCTGGACCTGGGGCTCCAGCCTGGTGCTGACGCGTTTCGAGTCTATGGTGCGCACAGACACGTCGCCCGCGAACAAGACGTCCTCCTCGAGCGGGAGCATGGGCCGGAAGAGCAGGTGGTCGCGCACGGCGTCCAGCGCGGCGATGGACATGTCGGCGTACGCTCCGTCCAGCCCGCCCAGCAGCGCAAACATCTTGGGCAGGTACTCGTACAGAGAGTCTGCCTCGCCGCCGATGCTGAACTTTCTGTCGTCGGCCTCCTCGTGCTGCCAGTCGACGTGGAGAGGCCAGAGGCCGGGAAGCCACGTCTCGTTCTGCCACCGGCGCAGCACGAGCTTGACGCGCTCGACGGCATCGTAAAACTTGCCATCGCCCGTGAGCTGGGCCAGGCGCGTGAACTCCATGCACAGGCTCGTTGCCGCCGCACTGGGTTCTCGTGTGCCGGCCATCTGTTGTTGTTGATGCTGCGGGGCAGCAGAGTCGGACTGCCGGGCGGCGCCGGCCAGGTTGAGCCAAAAGACGGGGATGCGGTTCGGGGTATCGAAAGCGGCGTAGAGGAGGTTGCCCAGCTCGGCCGCTTTCTGCAGCAAGGCAGGCTGGGTGGCGCCGCTGAGCTCGTACGCCGAGATGAGGCCGCCGAGGTGCCGTATCGTCGTCTCGAACACGTTGGCGGACGCAGCCGGGGACTTTGCGAAATCGATGGCGCATGCGAATCGCGCCGCTCGGGCAAACTCGTCGTGCAGGCCCATGATCCACAGCGTGTCCAGCCCATCGACCAGCGTGGCAGCCCACCCGCCAAGCGTGGTCTTGCCTTTGCCCGAGACCGGGCCGATCTCGTCCATGCCAAACGTCTGGTCGCGGTATGCCGCCCAGTCCTTGACGAACAGCTCCTTGACGGCCTCCCTCCTCTTGTGCATGACAGCCTGGGTCCTGGCACCATTCTCGTCCTTCTCCTCCTCCTCGGACGTGAAGGCGAACTGGACGGGGGGCAGATCGCGCGGCTCGCCCGCCGGGAGGGGCAGGTGCTCGCTGACCGGGTACCGCGCCTTTACCGACGTCCAGTCGAACGACGAGGGGGTGAGGGGGATCGGTGCCGTGGAGTCAAAGTCTGCGCTTCCGCCCGACGACGACGACGACGACGACAAGTGGAGGGGCGGGGATGACGTGGCGGAGCGGTAGGCGCAATAGAGGAGCGTGAGGAGCGCGACTGAGAGGAGAATGGGCGCGAGACGGCGGCCCAGCCGGCGCTGGACCCGGAACATCAAAGGTGGC